>JBBGZY010003466.1:0-220938 GCA_037952925.1 Lithobates clamitans | reverse complement strand
GAGGGGAGGGTGACCCGGTAGGAGGAGGGGGGGGGAGGGTGACCCGGTAGGAGGGGGGGAAGGGACCCGGTAGGAGGAGGAGGGGGGAGGGTGACCCGGTAGGAGGAGGGGGGGGAGGGTGACCCGGTAGGAGGAGGGGGGAGGGTGACCCGGTAGGAGGAGGGGGGAGGGGGGAGGGTGACCCGGTAGGAGGAGGGGGGAGGGTGACCCGGTAGGAGGAGGGGGGGGAGGGTGACCCGGTAGGAGGAGGGGGGGAGGGTGACCCGGTAGGAGGAGGGAGGGGAGGGTGACCCGGTAGGAGGAGAAGGGGAGGGAGGGTGACCCGGTAGGAGGAGGGGAGGGAGGGTGACCCGGTAGGAGGAGGGGGGGAGGGTGACCCGGTAGGAGAGGAGGGGGGAGGGTGACCCGGTAGAGGAGGAGGAGGGGGGGAGGGTGACCCGGTAGGAGGAGGGGGGAGGGTGACCCGGTAGGAGGGGGGGGGAGGGTGACCCGGTAGGAGGGAGGGGGGAGGGTGACCCGGTAGGAGGAGGGGGGAGGGGTGACCCGGTAGGAGGGGGAGGGGGAGGGTGACCCGGTAGGAGGGGGGGGAGGGTGACCCGGTAGGAGGAGGGGGGAGGGTGACCCGGTAGGAGGAGGAGGAGGGGGGGAGGGTGACCCGGTAGGAGGAGGGGGGGAGGGTGACCCGGTAGGAGGGGAGGGGAGGGTGACCCGGTAGGAGGGGAGGGGGGAGGGTGACCCGGTAGGAGGAGGAGGGGGAGGGTGACCCGGTAGGAGGGGAGGGAGGGTGACCCGGTAGGAGGAGGGGGAGGGTGACCCGGTAGGAGGAGGAGGGGGGGAGGGTGACCCGGTAGGAGGAGGAGGGAGGGGAGGGTGACCCGGTAGGAGGGGGGGGGAGGGTGACCCGGTAGGAGGGGGGGGGAGGGTGACCCGGTAGGAGGAGGGGGGGAGGGTGACCCGGTAGGAGGGGGGGGAGGGTGACCCGGTAGGAGGAGGGGGGAGGGTGACCCGGGAGGGGAGGGGAGGGGAGGGTGACCCGGTAGGAGGAGGGGGGGAGGGTGACCCGTAGAGGAGGGGGGGGAGGGTGACCCGGTAGGAGGAGGGTGACCCGGGAGGGGGAGGGGAGGGTGACCCGGTAGGAGGAGGAGGGGGGAGGGTGACCCGGTAGGAGGAGGGAGGGGGAGGGTGACCCGGTAGGGGAGGAGGGGAGGGGAGGGTGACCCGGTAGGAGGAGGAGGAGGGGGGGAGGGTGACCCGGTAGGAGGAGGAGGGAGGGGAGGGTGACCCGGTAGGAGGAGGAGGGGGAGGGTGATCCGGTAGGATGAGAGGGGGGAGGGTGACCCGGTAGGAGGAGGAGGAGGGGGGGGAGGGTGACCCGGTAGGAGGAGGGGGGGAGGGGGGAGGGTGACCCGGTAGGAGGAGGAGGGAGGGGGGGGAGGGTAGGGTGACCCGGTAGGAGGAGGAGGAGGGGGGGGAGGGTAGGGTGACCCGGTAGGAGGAGGGGAGGGGAGGGTGACCCGGTAGGAGGAGGGGGGGAGGGTGACCCGGTAGGAGGAGGGGGGGGAAGGTGACCCGGTAGGAGGAGGAGGGGGGAGGGTGACCCGGTAGGAGGAGGGGGGGGAGGGTGACCCGGTAGGAGGAGGGGGGGAGGGTGACCCGGTAGGAGGAGGAGGAGGGGGGGGAGGGTGACCCGGTAGGAGGAGGGGGGAGGGTGACCCGGTAGGAGGAGGGGGGGAGGGTGACCCGGTAGGAGGAGGGGGGGGAGGGTGACCCGGTAGGAGGAGGGGAGGGGAGGGTGACCCGGGAGGAGGAGAAGGAGGAGGGGAGGGTGACCCGGTAGGAGGAGGAGGAGGAGGAGGGGGGGAGGGTGACCCGGTAGGAGGAGGAGGAGGGGAGGGTGACCCGGTAGGAGGAGGGAGGGGAGGGTGACCCGGTAGGAGGAGGGGGGGGGAGGGTGACCCGGTAGGAGGAGGGGGGGGAAGGTGACCCGGTAGGAGGAGGAGGGGGGAGGGTGACCCGGGAGGAGGAGGGGGGAGGGTGACCCGGTAGGAGGAGGGGAGGGGAGGGTGACCCGGGAGGAGGAGGTGGGGGGGAGGGTGACCCGGTAGGAGGAGGGGAGGGGAGGGTGACCCGGTAGGAGGAGGGGGGGGAGGGTGACCCGGTAGGAGGAGGGGGGGGAAGGTGACCCGGTAGGAGGAGGAGGGGGGAGGGTGACCCGGTAGGAGGAGGGGGGGGAGGGTGACCCGGTAGGAGGAGGAGGGGGGGGAGGGTGACCCGGTAGGAGGAGGGGGGAGGGTGACCCGGTAGGAGGAGGGGGGGGAGGGTGACCCGGTAGGAGGAGGGGAGGGGAGGGTGACCCGGGAGGAGGAGGAGGAGGGGGGAGGGTGACCCGGTAGGAGGAGGAGGGGGGGAGGGTGACCCGGTAGGAGGAGGAGGGGAGGGTGACCCGGTAGGAGGAGGAGGGGGGGAGGGTGACCCGGTAGGAGGAGGAGGGGAGGGTGACCCGGTAGGAAGAGGGGGGGAGGGTGACCCGGTAGGAGGAGGAGGAGGGGGGGAGGGTGACCCGGTAGGAGGAGGAGGAGGGGGGGAGGGTGACCCGGTAGGAGAGGGGGGAGGGTGACCCGGTAGGAGGGGGAGGGGAGGGTGACCCGGTAGGAGGAGGGGGGGAGGGTGACCCGGTAGGAGGAGGGGGGAGGGTGACCCGGTAGGAGGGGGAGGGGAGGGTGACCCGGTAGGAGGGGGGGGAGGGTGACCCGGTAGGAGGGGGAGGGGAGGGTGACCCGGTAGGAGGAGGGGGGAGGGTGACCCGGTAGGAGGGGAGGGGAGGGTGACCCGGTAGGAGGAGGGGGAGGGTGACCCGGTAGGAGGGGAGGGGGAGGGTGACCCGGTAGGAGGGGAGGGGGAAGGGTGACCCGGTAGGAGGAGGAGGAGGGGGGGAGGGTGACCCGGTAGGAGGAGGAGGAGGGGGGGGAGGGTGACCCGGTAGGAGGAGGGGGGAGGGTGACCCGGTAGGAGGGGGAGGGGAGGGTGACCCGGTAGGAGGAGGGGGGGGAGGGTGACCCGGTAGGAGGAGGGGGGAGGGTGACCCGGTAGGAGGGGGAGGGGAGGGTGACCCGGTAGGAGGGGGGGGGAGGGTGACCCGGTAGGAGGGGGAGGGGAGGGTGACCCGGTAGGAGGAGGGGGGAGGGTGACCCGGTAGGAGGGGAGGGGGAGGGTGACCCGGTAGGAGGAGGGGGGAGGGTGACCCGGTAGGAGGGGAGGGGGAGGGTGACCCGGTAGGAGGGGAGGGGGAGGGTGACCCGGTAGGAGGAGGAGGGGAGGGTGACCCGGTAGGAGGAGGGGAGGGTGGCCCGGGAGGAGGAGGAGGGGGAGGGTGACCCGGTAGAAGGAGGAGGGAGGGTGACCCGGTAGGAGGAGGGGGGGAGGGTGACCCGGTAGGAGGGGGAGGGGAGGGTGACCCGGTAGGAGGAGGGGGGAGGGTGACCCGGTAGGAGGAGGGGGGAGGGTGACCCGGTAGGAGGGGAGGGGGAGGGTGACCCGGTAGGAGGAGGAGGGGGAGGGTGACCCTGTAGGAGGGGAGGGGGAGGGTGACCCGGTAGGAGGAGGGGGGAGGGTGACCCGGTAGGAGGAGGGGGGAGGGTGACCCGGTAGGTGGAGGGGGGGGAGGGTGACCCGGTAGAAGGAGGAGGGGGGAGGGGAGGGTGACCCGGTAGGAGGAGGGGGGGGAGGGTGACCCGGTAGGAGGAGGGGGGGAGGGTGACCCGGTAGGAGGGGGGGGAGGGTGACCCGGGAGGAGGAGGAGGAGGGGAGGGTGACCCGGTAGGAGGAGGAGGGGGGAGGGTGACCCGGTAGGAGGAGGAGGGGGGAGGGTGACCCGGTAGGAGGAGGAGGGGGGAGGGTGACCCGGTAGGAGGAGGGGGGAGGGTGACCCGGTAGAAGGAGGAGGGGGGAGGGTGACCCGGTAGGAGGAGGAGGGGGGAGGGTGACCCGGGAGGGGGAGGGGAGGGTGACCCGGTAGGAGGAGGAGGGGGGGAGGGTGACCCGGTAGGAGGGGGAGGGGAGGGTGACCCGGGGAGGGGGGGGGAGGGTGACCCGGTAGGAGGAGGAGGGGGGAGGGTGACCCGGTAGAAGGAGGAGGGGGGAGGGTGACCCGGTAGAAGGAGGAGGGGGGAGGGTGACCCGGTAGGAGGAGGGGGGAGGGTGACCCGGTAGGAGGAGGGGGGAGGGTGACCCGGTATGAGGAGGAGGAGGAGGGAGGGTGACCCGGTAGGAGAGGGGGGGGGGGGGGAGGGTGACCCGGGAGGAGGAGGGGGGGGGAAGGGTGACCCGGTAGGAGGAGGAGAGGGGAGGGGAGGGTGACCCGGGAGGAAGGAGGAGGGGGGGGAGGAAGGAGGAGGAGGGGGGGGGTGACCCGGGAGGGGGGGGGGAGGGGAGGGTAAAGTTCTGATTACCGATCTCTCTTAGTCGGATGTTCTTCTTTTGGTTCGGTTTCCATGGAGATGGAAGACGCCGGAGAAGGGCGGAGCCCGGTAAGTGTGACGTCACATAGTGGGAGGGAATTGCAGACGTCATGCAGAGGTCCGTCCCGCCTTTGATAATAAAGGACAATGTGGGAGGAGATAGAGGGCGGGGCGTAGGCGGGACATGTAAATAACAATGAATATGAGTGGGCGGAGTTCGGAGATCCGGAAGTGGGAGGAGAATCGGGACCGGAAACTGGTCGGGACATCGAGAGAAATACCGGCGAGTGACCCCAATTATATGTGTGTGTTATAGAGGGGCGGAGCCTGTTGTGTATATATATATATATATAGTGTGAGGTTTGGTGTTGGGAATGAAGAATCTTTTATTTCTATCAATGGAGGAAATGAAGAGAAAAGAAATGAGGTGAAAGGCTGTTCAGGATTATAAGTTACAGTATTTATATATTGTGGGGTCACCAGTCCGGTATTTGTATATTGTGGGGTCACCAGTCCGGTATTTATATATTGTGGGGTCACCAGTCCGGTATTTGTATATTGTGGGGTCACCAGTCCGGTATTTGTATATTGTGGGGTCACCAGTCCGGTATTTATATATTGTGGGGTCACCAGTCCGGTATTTGTATATTGTGGGGTCACCAGTCCGGTATTTATATATTGTGGGGTCACCAGTCCGGTATTTATATATTGTGGGGTCACCAGTCCGGTATTTATATATTGTGGGGTCACCAGTCCGGTATTTGTATATTGTGGGGTCACCAGTCCGGTATTTATATATTGTGGGGTCACCAGTCTGGTATTTGTATATTGTGGGGTCACCAGTCCGGTATTTATATATTGTGGGGTCACCAGTCCGGTATTTATATATTGTGGGGTCACCAGTCTGGTATTTGTATATTGTGGGGTCACCAGTCCGGTATTTATATATTGTGGGGTCACCAGTCCGGTATTTACATATTGTGGGGTCACCAGTCCGGTATTTGTATATTGTGGGGTCACCAGTCCGGTATTTATATATTGTGGGGTCACCAGTCCGGTATTTATATATTGTGGGGTCACCAAGTCCGGTATTTGTCTATTGTGGGGTCACCAGTCCGGTATTTATATATTGTGGGGTCACCAGTCCGGTATTTGTATATTGTGGGTTCACCAGTCCGGTATTTATATATTGTGGGGTCACCAGTCCGGTATTTATATATTGTGGGGTCACCAGTCCGGTATTTATATATTGTGGGGTCACCAGTCCGGTATTTATATATTGTGGGGTCACCAGTCTGGTATTTATATATTGTGGGGTCACCAGTCCGGTATTTATATATTGTGGGGTCACCAGTCCAGTATTTATATATTGTGGGGTCACCAGTCCGGTATTTATATATTGTGGGGTCACCAGTCCGGTATTTATATATTGTGGGGTCACCAGTCCGGTATTTCTATATTGTGGGGTCACCAGTCCGGTATTTATATATTGTGGGGTCACCAGTCCGGTATTTGTATATTGTGGGGTCACCAGTCCGGTATTTATATATTGTGGGGTCACCAGTCCGGTATTTATATATTGTGGGTCACCAGTCTGGTATTTATATATTGTGGGGTCACCAGTCCGGTATTTATACAATGAAATCATATCCCCTCTCAAGCGTCTCTTCTCCAGAGAGAATAAGTTCAGAGCTCACAACCTTTCCTCATAACTAAGATCCTCCAGACCCTTTATTAGCTTTGTTGCCTTTCTTTGTAGTCGCTCCATTTCCAGTACATCCTTCCTGAGGACTGGTGCCCAGAACTGGACAGCATACTCCAGGTACGGCCGGACCAGAGTCTTGTAGAGCGGGAGAATTATCGTTTTATCTCTGGAGTTGATCCCCTTTTAATGCCAATATTCTGTTTGCTTTGTTAGCAGCAGCTTGGCATTGCATGTCATTGCTGAGCCTATCATCTACTAGGACCCCCAGGTCCTTTTCCATCCTAGATCCCCCCAGAGGTTCTCCCCCAGTCTATAGATTGACTTCAGATTTTTACCACCCAAATGCATTATTTTACATTTTTCTACATTGAACCTCATTTGCCATGTAGTCGCCCCTCCCCCATTCATTTGTTCAGGTCTTCTTGCACATAAGATGCCCACTTGCCCGGACATTCCACAAATTATCAGGTCTGTCCCGGGTCTCGGCATCTTCATTCCAGAACAATACAAAGTCCCAAAATGGAATTGGCAGAGCAATCAAACCCCACTATAGTCCTGGCGCTCACTCTGCTTCCAACTCCATCTACCTCCAGCCAAAGAGAGCTGAGACCCCCCCACCCGAGCACAGCCGAACCCACCCGAGATGAGACCACCCACCCACCCGAGCACACCTGAACCCACCCGAGATGAGACCACCCACCCACACGAGCACATCCGAACCCACCCGAGGAGAGCTGAGACCACCCACCCACCCGAGCACAGCCGAACCCACCCGAGATGAGACCCCGCCCACCCGAGCACAGCCGAACCCACCCGAGATGAGACCACCCACCCACCCGAGCACAGCCAAACCCACCCGAGATGAGACCACCCACCCGAGATGAGACCACCCACCCACCCGAGCACAGCCAAACCCACCCGAGGTGAGACCCCCTCCCACCCGAGCACAGCCAAACCCACCCGAGATGAGACCACCCACCCACCCGAGCACAGCCGAACCCACCCGAGATGAGACCCCTCCCACCCGAGCACAGCCAAACCCACCCGAGATGAGACCACCCACCCACCCGAGCACAGCCGAACCCACCCGAGATGAGACCACTCCCCCACCCGAGCACAGCCGAACCCACCCGAGATGAGACCACCCACCCACCCGAGCACACCCGAACCCACCCGAGGAGAGCTGAGACCCCCCCCCACCCGAGCCAAGGAGAGCTGAGACCCCCCCCACCCGAGCACAGCCGAACCCACCCGAGATGAGACCACCCACCCACCCGAGCACAGCCAAACCCACCCGAGATGAGACCACCCACCCACCCGAGCACAGCCGAACCCACCCGAGATGAGACCACCCACCCACCCGAGCACAGCCGAACCCACCCGAGGAGAGCTGAGACCCCCCCCCACCCGAGCACAGCCGAACCCACCCGAGGGAAGGAGAGCTGAGACCCCCTCCCCACCCGAGCACAGCCAAACCCACCCGAGGGAAGGAGAGCTGAGACCCCCTCCCCACCCGAACACAGCCGAACCCACCCGAGTCGAGGAGAGCTGAGACCACCCCCCCACCCGAGCACAGCCGAACCCACCCGAGCTGAGACCCCCCCCCACCCGAGCACAGCCGAACCCACCCGAGCTGAGACCCCCCCCACCCGAGCACAGCCGAACCCACCCGAGGGAAGGAGGGCTGAGATCCCCCCCACCCGAGCACAGCCGAACCCACCCGAGGGAAGCTGAGACAATTACTTATAGTAAGGGGGGTCTGTACTTAGCAGGGGGTCTATACTGAGAGGGGTCTATACATATTGGGGGTCTGTATTTAGTGGGGGGGTCTGTACTGAGGGAGGGGATCTATACTTAGCTAGGGGGGGGGTCTGTACTGAGGGAGGGGGATCTATAATAAGGGAGGGGGATCTATACAGAGGCAGGGGGATCTGTACTTAGTGGGGGGATCTATGCTGAGGCAGGGGGGTCTGTACTGAGGGAGGGGAGTCTGTACTGAAGGAGGGGAGCTGTATTTACTGGGGGGCTCTATACTGAGGGAGGGGGGTCTGTACTTAGTGGGGGGTCTGTACAGAGGGAGGGGGATCTATACAGTGGGAGGGGGGTGTGTACCGAGGGGGTGTCTATACATATTTGGGGGGGTCTGTACTGAGGGAGGGGGGTCTGTACTGAGGGAGGGGGATCTATACTTAGTGTGGGGGGGGTCTGTACTGAGGGAGGGGGATCTATACTTAGTGTGGGGGGGGTCTGTACTGAGGGAGGGGGATCTATACTTAGTGGGGGGGGGGTCTGCACTGAGGGAGGGGGGTTTGTACTTAGTGGGGGGGGTCTGTACTGAGGGAGGGGGATCTATACTGAGGGAGGACTGTACTTACTGGGGGAGGTCTTTACTGAGGCAGGGGGGTCTGTACTGAGGCAGGGGGGTCTGTACTGAGGGAGGGTGACCTGTACTTAGTGGGGGGTCTTTACTGAGGGAGGGGGGGGGGGGTCTGTACTGAGGGAGGGTGATCTGTACTTGGTGTACTTGGTTTCCTCCTTACTTCTCCGGACAGTAGATGGGGGTACCTGGGTTCCACTGGTTTCCTCCAGACTTTTCCGGACAGTAGATGGGTGTACCTGGTTTCCTCCAGACTTCTCCGGACAGTGGATGGGGTACCTAGTTCCACTGGTTTCCTCCAGACTTCTCCGGACAGTAGTTTGGGGTACCTGGGTTCCACTGGTTTCCTCCTGACTTCTCCAGACAGTAGATGGGTGTCCCTGGTTTCCTCCAGACTTCTCTGGACAGTAGATATGTACCTGGTCCCACTGGTTTCCTCCAGACTTCTCCAGACAGTAGATGGGTGTACCTGGATCCCACTGGTTTCCTCCAGACTTCTCCAGACAGTAGATGGGTGTACCTGGATCCCACTGGTTTCCTCCAGACTTCTCTGGACAGTAGTTTGAGGTACCTGGGTCCCACTGGTTTCCTCCAGACTTCTCCGGACAGTAGATGGGTGTACCTGGGGTCCCACTGATTTCCTCCAGACTTCCTTGGACAGTAGATGGGTGTACCTGGGTCCCACTGGTTTCCTCCAGACTTCTCCGGACAGTAGATGGGTGTACCTGGGTCCCACTGATTTCCTCCAGACTTCCTTGGACAGTAGATGGGTGTACCTGGGTCCCACTGGTTTTCTCCAGACTTCTCTGGACAGTAGATGGGTGTACCTGGGTCCCACTGATTTCCTCCAGACTTCCTTGGACAGTAGATGGGTGTACCTGGGTCCCACTGGTTTCCTCCAGACTTCTCTAGACAGTAGATGGTGGTACCTGGGTCCCACTGGTTTCCTCCAGACTTCCTTGAACAGTAGATGGGGTTACCAGTGTCCCACTGTTTCCTCCAGACTTCTCCAGACAGTAGATGGGGGTACCTGGGTCCCACTGGTTTCCTCCAGACTTCTCTGGACAGTAGATTGGGGGGGGTACCTGGGTCCCACTGGTTTCCTCCAGACTTCTCTGGACAGTAGATTGGGGGGGGTACCTGGGTCCCACTGGTTTCCTCCAGACTTCTCTGGACAGTAGATTGGGGGGGGGGTACCTGGGTCCCACTGGTTTCCTCCAGATTTCTCCGGACAGTAGATGGGTGTACCTGGGTCCCACTGATTTCCTCCAGACTTCCTTGGACAGTAGATGGGTGTACCTGGGTCCCACTGGTTTCCTCCAGACTTCTCCGGACAGTAGATGGGGGTACCTGGGTCCCACTGGTTTCCTCCAGACTTCTCTGGACAGTAGATTGGGGGGGGTACCTGGGTCCCACTGGTTTCCTCCAGACTTCTCTGGACAGTAGATTGGGGGGGGTACCTGGGTCCCACTGGTTTCCTCCAGACTTCTCTGGACAGTAGATTGGGGGGGGGGTACCTGGGTCCCACTGGTTTCCTCCAGATTTCTCCGGACAGTAGATGGGTGTACCTGGGTCCCACTGATTTCCTCCAGACTTCCTTGGACAGTAGATGGGTGTACCTGGGTCCCACTGGTTTCCTCCAGACTTCTCCGGACAGTAGATGGGTGTACCTGGGTCCCACTGATTTCCTCCAGACTTCCTTGGACAGTAGATGGGTGTACCTGGGTCCCACTGGTTTTCTCCAGACTTCTCTGGACAGTAGATGGGTGTACCTGGGTCCCACTGATTTCCTCCAGACTTCCTTGGACAGTAGATGGGTGTACCTGGGTCCCACTGGTTTCCTCCAGACTTCTCTAGACAGTAGATGGTGGTACCTGGGTCCCACTGGTTTCCTCCAGACTTCCTTGAACAGTAGATGGGGTTACCAGTGTCCCACTGTTTCCTCCAGACTTCTCCAGACAGTAGATGGGGGTACCTGGGTCCCACTGGTTTCCTCCAGACTTCTCTGGACAGTAGATTGGGGGGGGTACCTGGGTCCCACTGGTTTCCTCCAGACTTCTCTGGACAGTAGATTGGGGGGGTACCTGGGTCCCACTGGTTTCCTCCAGACTTCTCTGGACAGTAGATTGGGGGGGGGTACCTGGGTCCCACTGGTTTCCTCCAGACTTCTCCGGACAGTAGATGGGTGTACCTGGGTCCCACTGGTTTCCTCCAGACTTCTCTGGACAGTAGATGGGGGTACCTGGGTCCCACTGGTTTCCTCCAGACTTCTCTGGACAGTAGATGGGGGTACCTGGTAGGGGTGCAACGGATCAAAAAACTCACGGTTCAGATCATTCCTCGGATCAGGAGTCACGGTTTGGATGATTTTCGGATCAACAAAAAAAAAATCTCCCCCACTGTAATAACCACAATCTCCCCCACTGTAATAACCACAATCTCCCCCACTGTAATAACCACAATCTCCCCCACTGTTATTAGCAGGGTATTGGCAGAGTATGGGCAGAGTATTGTCAGGGCATGGCAGAGTATTGACACTGCTGCCATCCAATCTCTCCCTTCCACTGTACAGATCAGTACACAGAGGGGAGAGAGGAACCGGCGTCATGACATGATGCCGGTTTGTTTACAAGTGATCGCACCGTCATTTAATGGAGCAATCATGTGGTAAACGGCCGGCGGGTGTACCAAGATGGCCGCCGCTCCGGAGCTAGGCCGAGGCCACGGCCTTTCCTAAGGCCAAGGCAGCGGCGCGCTCCGCAGAGCGCATGTGTACCGATCCGAACAGGGTGAACCGTTCAGATCACAGGTCAGTGACGATCTGTTGCACCCCTAGTACCTGGCTCCCACTGGTTTCCTCCAGACAGTAGATGGGGTACCTGGGTCACACTGGTTTCCTCCAGACTTCTCTTGACAGTAGATTGGGGGGGGGGGGGCTGTACCTGGGTCCCACTGGTTTCCTCCAGACTTCCTTGGACAGTAGATGGGTGTACCTGGGTCCCACTGGTTTCCACCAGACTTCTCTGGACAGTAGATAGGTGTACCTGGGTCCCACTGGTTTCCTCCAGACTTCTCTGGACAGTAGATGGGTGTACCTGGGTCCCACTGGTTTTCTCCAGACTTCCTTGGACAGTAGATTGGGGGGGGGGGGTACCTGGGTCCCACTGGTTTTCTCCAGACTTCTCTGGACAGTAGATAGTTGTACCTGGGTCCCACTGGTTTCCTCCAGACTTCCTTGGACAGTAGATTGGGGGGGGGGGGGGGTACCTTGGTCCCACTGGTTTCCTCCAGACTTCTCTGGACAGTAGATGGGTGTACCTGGGTCCCACTGGTTTCCTCCAGACTTCTCTGGACAGTAGATGGGTGTACCTGGGTCCCACTGGTTTTCTCCAGACTTCTCTGGACAGTAGATGGGTGTACCTGGGTCCCACTGGTTTCCTCCAGACTTCTCTGGACAGTAGATGGGTGTACCCGGTTCCCACTGGTTTCCTCCAGACTTCTCTGGACAGTAGATGGGTGTACCTGGGTCCCACTGGTTTCCTGCAGACTTCCTTGGACAGTAGATTGGGGGGGGGTACCTGGGTCCCACTGGTTTTCTCCAGACTTCTCTGGACAGTAGATGTGTGTACCTGGGTCCCACTGGTTTCCTATAGACTTCCTTGGACAGTAGATGGGTGTACCTGGGTCCCACTGGTTTCCACCAGACTTCTCTGGACAGTAGATGGGTGTACCTGGGTCCCACTGGTTTCCACCAGACTTCTCTGGACAGTAGATGGGGGAGGGGGGGGTACCTGGGTCCCACTGGTTTCCTATAGACTTCCTTGGGCAGTAGAAGGGGTACCTGGGTCCCACTGGTTTCCACCACACTTCTCCAGGCTGTATTGATTGTTTTGTGCAAAAGTTATCACGTCTAAAAACTCTGGGATATTTTTATGGAATTTTTTTTTTCTTGCTAGTAATGGCGGCGATCAGCAATTTTTAGCGACATTGCGGCGGACAAATCTGACACTAAGTAACACTTTTTGGGGTCCGGTGACACCACTACAGTGATCAGTGTTAAAAAAACATGCACTGTCACTGTACTAATGACACTGGCAGGTAAGGGGGGTAACATCAGGGGTTATCAAGGGGTTAAGTGTGTTCCTAGAGAGTGCTTGCTAACTGTGGGGGGGAGGTGCTTTAACTGGAGGAAGACAGAGATCCGTGCTCCTGCTTAGCGGAAATACAAGATCTCCATCTTCCCCTCTCACAGAACGGCTGTCTACCTCCACCGGACCCGCTGATTGGCTCCCGCTGTGTCCAATCACAGCTGGAGCAGGTTGTCGGAGGCACGTGCTCCGGACCCAGTGCATGAAGTCATGTAGAGGTACGTGATTTCGCCCAGGAGGGCCACCATGTCGCAGTATATGTGGGGCGGCCCAGAAGAGGTTAATGGGGAAAAAACAAAGAATTTCTACAAGTTTATCATTATACAAGTATAACATTGAAGATCGTGAAGGGGGAGGGGGGGGATCGTTTTATGATTGTTCTGTATATAATCAGAATTGGTAGGAGTTTGAGGAGCGGCTGACTTTGTGGTAATTGGCGCATATACAAGAATGGCGAGGCTTATTGGTGATGAAAGTGACTAGGTCGGCTCTTAGTACACGGTGATGATGAAGGGCTGGACTATCATTTTTTTAGAAGAAACGCACCTCCTTCGGTATTTGGTTAGTCATGGTGACGGGGGGGTGGACATTGTTTGTTTGTGGTGTATGTTCTACAAACCTTTTTATGATGAGTTATGAGATATTTTTCCACTTCCATTTGCACGGCTCTTATAAACTTGTCACATATTTGGATGAAGCTTTATTGATCTAACCTTTCCCATGCTCTTTCTTTCAGGTATGCCAGGATGCCGAACTGCATCATCATGGGGTGTCCACACAAGACTGGGAACAACCAGAAATTCCCAGGAATTGTCCTCCACTCCTTTCCCAGCTCCATAGAGCGCATCAAGAAGTGGATTCTGCAGACAGGCCAGGTTTTCCAGGATCCCGATACTTTGGCCGGTAAAATTTATGAAGGGAAGAAGACGGACACCTTCCGCATGTGCTCCGCCCATTTCACAAAGGACAGTTATATTTTTACTGCTCAGAAAAGATTTTTGAAGCATAATGCTTTGCCGGCAATTTTTCCACAAGCCACCGAAGGGAAACCTTTGATTGACGAACAGAAAATAGTTGGGAAAAGGAAAAAGAAGTCGGAGAGATTAGAAGCCAAGAACATTAGTTCTTTTATTTGTAGTCGATGTCTAATGTCAGAGAACATCTATGAAGGGAAAGTATTGGTGGATGCTGGAACTCAGACAGATAACAACCTTCTTAATCATCAGCCCCAGAAATCCCAGCAGGCACCTGTCCTTCCGATGACACAGGCTGTACTGATGTTATCTGTTCCTTTACAGTCCTACTGCACCCCACCCATAACGCCCATCATCAAGCAGCCTACCCATTCCTTGGGAAGCCTTGGCTACAACACGCAGGACCTTCTGAAGAACTTCAACTTTCACAATGCTCTTCCTGCCACAAGCAGTCAGAGTTTTCCATATCCTCTGATGGAACCAGGCGGCCTGCCGTTCTCTATGTCCTCCGACCATAATAAAGACTACAACCTTGTGGAAGAGCTCCATCCAGATTCTGAAGTTAGTATGACCCAAGAAAGAGACATGCTAGAGAAGATTGTCCGAGGTCGGAGGCTGTTGGTGTTTGAAGACTGTTTGGACTCTCTTGTGTACATGGTGAAGTGTCGGCAGGCTTCTGGCTGCACTAAATTGGTGAAAAGCTTTAACAAGGAGTATAGAGGCTCCACCGTCATCATTCGAGGTCAATGTGAGGATGGACATTTCTTTAAAATTTGGGAAAGTCAACCAAGGGTGAAGAGGTTCTTTGCTGGAAACGTCCTCATGGCAGCCTCCTTGTTTTGTAGTGGCCTCCAATATCGGGAAGCCCATTGCCTCTTCAACAATTTGGGCTTAAGACACATTTCAGAAAAAAAATATCGTTATTACCAAAAATACTACTGCTATCCTGCAATCCATGCAGCTTGGGAGGAAGAACATAAAAAAGTCACCCAAGAACTTCAAGACAGTCCGGTATCATTGGCTGGTGCCAGTCAGTATGGCACAATAGGACGTAATGCTGGGCATTGTATCTACACTCTTACTGACACCATCACAGACAAAATTGTAGACTTTGAAATTATTGGAAGTACTCCATGCCAATTCTTGGTGGATATGGAGAAACGCAGCTTTGAAGTATGCATGTCCCGCGCTATGGCAGGACTGGACGTGGCTTGTTTTTCCTCTGACAGGTGTAAGAATATTGTAGAATCCATGAAGGAAAATTACCCCAAGGTTGTTCATCAATTCAATGTGTGGCAGTACGCTAAGAATCTATCAAAGAGGCTAAAGGCTGCTAGCCGATCGAGGTTTTGTGCAAACATCAGGCCCTGGATCAGGAAAATTCATGACCATTTTGTGTGGTCAGTCCAGACATCTGAAAACCATGAGGATCTACTAAGAGAAAAATGGCTCTCACTGATCCATCATATTGTTAACAAGCACTCCTGGGAAGAGGGACGTCTCTATAAACAATGTGAACACGAAGATCTGTCCCAGAAGACTTTGAGGGAAACTCTGTGGCTGAAACCTGGAAGCCCATCATTTCAGAAAGTACAAGAAATAGTGACTGACCCCCAGCTCATTGAAGATCTGAGACATCTGACCTGGAACTGCCAGTCTGACATTCCCGCCATGTTTCACAGTAATGTTCTGAAATTCAGCACCAGAGGGCTTCATTCTGGACTTGATGAACTAGAAGCCAGGGTGAAACTTGCAGCCCTCTACCACAACCAGAATGTTGGACAAAGGAGAACAGATGGGAAAGTTCTCAGCAGAAAACACGCATGGGATGATACAGCCAGAAGAAAATGCATGGCCACCAAAAGGAAAAATAAACGTCTTGTCCATACAGTACATGAACCCACGAGCTCCCGTTATCTGTGGACGGTTATGGAGGGTGTTCTGGGAATGTGTGAGGGCACAAGAACAACCTCCTATATATCTAAAGACCTTTCTATACCACCTTATGTTTCATTGACTGAAAGGCCAACCAAGGCCATTGACAAACACATTTCTAGGTTAGGATTCAAAAAAAGAAAACGTGAGAATTTATGTGAACCTGTCATGTTCTCATCAACTTTGTAACTTACTCTTTAGTATGAGAGCAAAAACCTTATTGAGTACATGCAGGTCCTTCTATCTGGAGAGCCTTCAAAGTTCAGGAGACTTCAACTGGTTTTCATTTCATAGCTCAGCCTTGGTTATCCCATCCCCCAAATCCATGGATGTAGACACAACTGTGGCATTCACTTTGGACTGTGACCTGTTAGCACAACAGACCAATAGACCTCAGTGTGACATAGGCTTGGGATGGAGGAAGCTCTCTAGGAGTACAAAGGAAAGAGTAGGTGGAAATGAAGGACACCTGGAGGCAGCCTGTGAAGCTTGATCTCTGCTAGTGAAGTTATGAGGCTATGACGGTTTCCCTTTAAGGCTGTAAACAAACTAGGGCTCTGTACATAGTAGTGTATATAATCCTTTCTACAGGGACACCAGAATATGTAATCTATGAATATCTACACATTTCATACAAGAAGGGTTAGAGCCTCTGTTTTGATCGTGTGTGTCCCCTATGCTGAGAATCTCTCACTTCTGTCATGGCACCCAAGTCTCCCAAGCAGAGGAACTGAGAGGAAATCTCCCATTAGAGATATACAGTATCTCACAAAAGTAAGTACACCCCTCACATTTGTGTAAATCTTTTCTTCTATCTTTTCATGTGACAACACTGAAGAAATGACACTTTGCTACAATGTAAAGTAGTGAGTGTACAGCTTGTATAACAGTGTTGTCACGGAACGTCCCACACTCCGCTTAAGTGCTTCCGTCATATACCGCTTCCTAAGTTCTGGAACACGAGTCCAATGGATCTGGCTATAGGAACCCCCAAGAACTAGACAACACCAGTCTTGGAGTACATCAGAACTAACTCTTTATTTGAGATCTCACACACATTTATACACCAGGCTGACTCAAAGCTAACCTAATTAACATGAGCTAATTTACTAAAATATTTACCCAGACCAGATGACAGACTTGTGGGCACCGAGCTTCACACATTAATACAATTAACAATACAAACAACAATCTCCCCCCTCCTCAGCCTAGTCATCAACAGTTCGTCTCCTAGCCAGTCCTGGAGGCCAATGTGATCAGCTCATTCAATTAATTCACATTACCATAAACATCAACACAGGGTTAATTAGAACAAACAACAATGAGTTGAATACCCTTAGAACCTAGACTAAACTTATTTACAATAAACACATTAAAGCTGACATCAGACAGGTGAGTGGAGTTGATGACATTAGCATCTCCTCACAGTATGAGTCCCAACAGTATGGCTCAGTCACTATTGCTACTATGGTTACAGGGTCCCCAGAGTCTGTGTGCTTTGGGGGGACATGGAGCTGAATCCAAAGTAACACCAACCCCAGGGTCCCCAGGCATACAGCTCACAGCCCATAATTGGTGGGCAAGAGTCTTGCGTTCAGTCCCCTCCAATAGCCTCTGTCCCGGGTGAGTCTGTCACAAGTGTAAATTTGCTCTCCCCTCAAAATAACTCAACACACAGCCAATAATGTCTAAAAGTCAGTACACCCCTAAGTGAAAATCTCCAAATTGGGCCCAAAGTGTCAATATTTTGTGTGGCCACCATTATTTTCCAGCACTGCCTTAACCCTCTTGGGCATGGAGGTCACCAGAGCTTCACAGGTTGTCACTG
Source organism: Lithobates clamitans (assembly GCA_037952925.1). Taxonomy (NCBI): domain Eukaryota; kingdom Metazoa; phylum Chordata; class Amphibia; order Anura; family Ranidae; genus Lithobates; species Lithobates clamitans. The sequence continues at coordinate 203,514 of JBBGZY010003466.1, read as the reverse complement.
GAGTCCTCTTCCCCTCCTCCATGATGACATCACGGAGCTGGTGGATGTTAGAGACCTTGCACTCCTCCACCTTCCATTTGAGGATGTCCCACAGATGATCAATAGGGTTTAGGTCTGGAGACATGCTTGGCCAGTCCATCACCTTTACCCTCAGCTTCTTTAGCAAGGCAGTGGTGGTCTTGGAGGTGTGTTTGGGGTGGTGATCATGTTGGAATACTGCCCTGCGGCCCAGTCTCTGAAGGGAGGGGATCATGCTCTGCTTCAGTATGTCACAGTACATGTTGGCATTCATGGTCTCCTCAATGATCTGTAGCCCCCCAGTGCCGGCAGCACTCATGCAGCCCCAGACCATGACACCCCCACCACCATGCTTGACTGTAGACAAGACACACTTGTCTTTGTCCTCCTCACCTGGTTGCCCCCACACACACTTGTCACCATCTGAACCAAATACGTTTATCTTGGTCTCATCAGACCACAGGACATGGTTCCAGTAATCCATGTCCTTAGTCTTCTTGTCTTCAGCAAACTGTTTGTGGACTTTCTTGTGCATCATCTTTAGAAGAGGCTTCCTTCTGGGATGACAGCCATGCAGACCAATTTGATGCAGTGTGCGGCGTATGGTCTGAGCACTGACAGGCTGACCCCCCACCCCTACAACCTCTGCAGCAATGCTGGCAGCACTCATACGTCTATTTCCCAAAGACAACCTCTGGATATGACGCTGAGCACGTGACCTCAACTTCTTTGGTGGACCATGGCGAGGCCTGTTCTGAGTGGAACCTGTCCTGTTATACCGCTGTATGGTCTTGGCCACCGTGCTGCAGATCAGTTTCAGGGTCTTGGCAATCTTCTTATAGCCTAGACCATCTTTATGTAGAGCAACTATTCTTTATTTCAGATCCTCAGAGAGTTCTTTGCCATGAGGTGCCATGTTGTACTTCCAGTGACCAGTATGAGAGAGTGAGAGCGATAACACCAAATTTAACACACCTGCTCCCCATTCACACCTGAGACCTTGTAACACTAATGAGTCACATGACACCGGGGAGGGAAAATGGCTAATTGGGCCCAATTTGGAGATTTTCACTTAGGGGTGTACTGACTTTTGTTGCCAGCGGTTTAGACATTAATGGCTGTGTGTTGAGTTATTTTGAGGGGACAGCAAATTTACACTGTTATACAAGCTGTAGGCCCCTTTCACACGATCGGACTGTTCAGGTCTGCCTGTCAGTTTTGACGGCGGACCTGAACAGGCGCTCCATGTTAGCCTATGGAGCAACAGATGTCAGCGGAGACATGTCCGCTGACATCCGACCCCATCCGATCCGCTAAAAGCAGACGGATGGCCCTACGTCCGGATCAGTCGCTATCGGATCGGGTGAGATCTGACGAAAACGGACATGCTGTCCGTTTTCATCTGATCCCTCCATAGGCAGCAGCGCTGCCTGACAAGCCCCTCCCCGCTCAGTGAGCAGAGAGGGACCTGTCATCTGCCGGCTCAGCGGAGATCAACGGAGAGATGTCCCGCTGAGCCGGCGGACCGAGGCGGGCTCCGTGGAAGTGGAGTCTGCCTCGTGTGAATGAGATCGTACACTCACTACTTTACATTGTATACAAGTGTCATTTCTTCAGTGTTTTTACATGAAAAGATAGAAGAAAAGATTTACACAAATGTCACTGAGGGGTGTACTTACTTTTGTCAGGTACTGTAAACAGGAGTTCAAAATCTCATCTCTTTCCAGACTTCAAAATGAAGAAGTTTTGAAGCTCCACCTTCATTTAGGTTCTTTTGTTTGCATTTCTGTTTGATTTGTAGTAAGTTCATAATTCTGGTGAAATATGGTTTTCTTATAATAATAAATTGTGGTTTTGTTTTAAAAACGTGTGACAGAAACTTTTCATGTCCTCTGAGGGTCTAATCCCCCAAATCCCCAGGTCTCCATTGCCGAGTTCCAAAATCCCCAGCTCTCCATTCCCGAGTTCCCTAATCCCGAGGTCTCCATTCCCGGGTTCCAAAATTCCGAGGTCTCCATTCCCGAGTTCCCTATTCCCGAGGTCTCCATTCCCGGGTTACCAAAATCCCCAGGTCTCCATTCCCGGGTTACCAAAATCCCTGAGGTCTCCATTCCTGGGTTCCAAAATTCCGAGGTCTCCATTTCCAAGTTCCCAAATCCCGAGGTCTCCATTCCCATTCCCGAGTTCCCAAATCGTGCGACAGACTTTTCATGTCCTCTGAGGGTCAAATCCTCCAAATTCCCGGGTTACCAAATCCCCAGGTCTCCATTCCCGAGTTCCCTAATCCCGAGGTCTCCATTCCCGAGTTCCCTAATCCCGAGGTCTCCATTCCCGAGTTCCCAAATCCCGAGGTCTCCATTCCCATTCCCGAGTTCCCAAATCCCGAGGTCTCCATTTCCATACATAGTTAGTAAGGTTGAATAAAGACACCAGTCCATCCAGTTCAACCTGAGTGAGTACACACTCACATCAATCCCTACCCTCAAGAAGCCCACAATCCAAGGTCCCCAACTCCCACTAGGGCCAATTTTGGATAGAGGGCAATTAACCTACCAGCATGTATTTTGGAGTGTGGAAGGAAACCGGAGTACCTGGAGGAAACCCACGCAGGCACAGGGAGAACATGCAAACTCCAGGCAGGTAGTGTCATGGTTGGAATTCGAACAAGCGACCCTTTTTACTGCTAGGCGAGAGTGCTACACACTACACCACTGTGCCGCCCATTTCCGAGTTCCCAAATCCCGAGGTCTCCATTCCCGAGTTCCCAAATCCCGAGGTCTCCATTCCTGAACTACAAAATCCCCAGGTCTTCATTCCCGAGTTCCCAAATCCCGAGGTCTCCATTCCCAAGTTCTAAAATCCCGAGGTCTCCATTCCTGAACTACAAAATCCCGAGGTCTCCATTCCTGAGTTCCCTAATCCCGAGGTCTCCATTCCCGAGTTCTAAAATCCCAAGGTCTCCATTCCCGAGGTCTCCATTCCCGAGCTACAAAATCCCAAGGTCTCCATTCCTGAGTTCCCTAATTCCGAGGTCTCCATTCCCGAGTTTGCAAATCCCGAGGTCTCCATTCCCGAGGTCTCCATTCCCGAGTTTCCAAATCCCGAGGTCTCCATTCCCGAGTTTCCAAATCCCGAGGTCTCCATTCCCGAGTTCCCAAATCCCGAGGTCTCCATTCCCGGGTTCCCTAATCCCGAGGTCTCCATTCCCGGGTTCCCTAATCCCGAGGTCTCCATTCCCGGGTTCCCTAATCCCGAGGTCTCCATTCCCGGGTTCCCTAATCCCCAGGTCTCCATTCCCGGGTTCCCTAATCCCCAGGTCTCCATTCCCGGGTTCCCTAATCCCGAGGTCTCCATTCCCGGGTTACAAAATCCTGAGGTCTCCATTCCCGAGTTACAAAATCCCGAGGTCTCCATTCCTGAGTAAACAGCACAGGCTTCGTTTGAAGGTAAGTGCCACATAATGGGCTTGTATTTGATGCATACTAGCCCATTATGCTTTTACTTTGCAGGGGAACAAAAAGGAAGTAAAATTCATACATCTCTTTAAGAAATGTATCTGTTCCAACTTGCGTACAAATTCAACTTAAAGCGGAGTTCCACCCAAAAATTGAAGTTCCGCTTTTCCGGTTCCTCCCCCCTCCAGTGTCACATTTGGCACCTTTCAGGGGGGAGGGGGGAGCAGATACTTGTCTAATACAGGTATTTGCTCCCACTTCTGGCGATATATCGCTGCAGAATTCTCTGCAATCTACGCCACGTCCGGCCCCTCCTCCGCCCCCTCTGCTGTCTTCTGGGAGACACACAGGTCCCAGAAGACAGCAGGGACCAGTGAGGATGTGCATGCACAGTAGGGAACCAGGCTGTGAAGCCGCAAGGCTTCACTTCCTGATTCCCCTACCTAAGATGGCGGCGTCTCTACCCGGGAGCTGAGGGACAGATCGGGTGAGGACATCGCAGGCGCCCTGGACAGGTACAGTATCTCCCAAAAGTAAGTACACCCCTCAGTCACATTTTTGTAAATCTACTCCTGGGTGTCATCAAGGCTGCAGCTCAGTTTCAGGGTCTTGGCAATCTTCTTATAGCCTAGGCCATCTTTATGTAGAGCAACAATTCTTTTTTCAGATACTACGAGAGTTCTTTGCCATGAGGTGCCATGTTGTACTTCCAGTGACCAGTATGAGAGAGTGAGAGCGATAACACCAAATTTAACACACCTGCTCCCCATTCACACCGGAGACCTTGTAACACTAACAAGTCACATGACACCGGGGAGGGAAAATGGCTAATTGGGCCCAATTTGGAGATTTTCACTTAGGGGTGTACTGACTTTTGTTGCCAGCGGTTTAGACATTAATGGCTGTGTGTTGAGTTATTTTGAGGGGACAGCAAATTTACACTGTTATACAAGCTGTACACTCACTACTTTACATTGTAGACAAGTGTCATTTCTTCACATCCTACTGCTCTTACAGTAAAGAACCCTCTACACAGTTTTAGGTGTAGTTAGAGAAGAGAAAGGGTCTGAGGACAGAAGCTTGGGGGACCACTACAGAAAGAGGAAGTGGAGAGGAGGAGACAGCCAAGTTGTAGGCAACACCGAAGGAGTGCTGTGATAGGAGGAGAACCAGCAAACAGCAGAGTTTTGGAGGGCAAAAGACTGGAGTTTTTTTTGGAGGAGTGGGTGGTCAACAGTATCAAAGGCAGCAGAAAGGAATAATAGTAAGAATATGGAGTGGTGACGATTGGTTTTAGTGGTTAGTATATCATTAGTGAGTTTAGTAGGGCAGTCTCTGTGGAGTTCTGCAAGTCATGCTGTAAGGGGTAAGGAAGGTCATTGTCAGTGAGGTAGGAGCCCAGATGGTTGTAGACTAAGCGTTCTTGAAGTTTAGAGGTAAATGGAAGCAAAGAGATGGGTCTTATGTGCATGCTGATGGGGTCCAGTGAGGGCTTTGAAAATCTGGGGGTGATCAGCGCATGGTTTAGAGGGGAGGGGGAGAGATTACAGTTGTGAGGTGAGGGATCATAGGATAGAAGAAGAGGGTGACTGACCATGGTAGTGGTGAGAGAACAGATTCCAAAGAACAGGTGGTAAGGCGAGCTTCTGAGAAAAGTCTGGTGACCTCTTCGGTAGTAGCCAGGTGAAAAGAGGAATGCATTCACTGATTTTAGACCACATATGTTAATTGGGGGTAGATATCTGTACAGCGGAGATGTCCTCACAAATTGCAATCCCCTGAGCAGTAAATGAGTTGGTCGGTGGAGGTGGTGGGGGACAAAGTAGAGCGTTAAATGTAGAGAATGAGCCAATGAGGGCTGGAGGAGAGAGTATTAATGGGAGTGATGAAATATATTTTGTTTGGCAGCATTGAGGCAGGAATTGTATTTTAGGAGGGTAGATTTACTCTCGTGTGAAGGCTTGCAGGGATTTTGTTTTATGCCACAATCGCTCCAGTGCTGCTATGTCTCTTGAAATGTCTGGTGTTGTCAGTCTGCCAAGGTTGTAATGGTCGGGCCTGATTGATTCTGCATGTGGTCAGAGGAGCAAGTGCCTCCAGTGAGGATGAGAGAACTTCTGCAGAGAGAGGTGGCCAGGTCCAGGACAGGACAGGGGAGAGATTTTATCAAAGCAGAATAGGTAAGAGACGGGTTAAAGTGACAAAAGTTTCTATGGATAATCCTCTGCTGCTTGGAGGGATAGGTGGTTGAAGACAAGGTCACTGTGAAGGAGATGAGGGTGTGATCAGAGAGAGGAAAGGGGGTGTTGGTGAGCTTGCCAGGAGTGCAGTGATGGAAGAAAATTAAGGTCAAGAGTGTTACCATCAGAGTGAGTGGAGGACTATAGCCATTGTGTTAGGTCAAAACTTGAGATGTAGCCGGGCTGTTAACATGAATGGGGATGTTAACATCACCAAGAATGATAGTGGGTATTTTAGTGGAGTGAAAGTAGGGTAAACAGGCAGAAAAGTCACCAAGGAAGTCTTATACTGGTCCAGGAGGCCATTAAATGACCGCAATCCTTAGAAATTGAAGAAAACAGACAAACACATTGAGTCTCAAAAGAAGACATACAAGGTAAGTATAGTAGCAAGTCCTATTTGCAATCTCGGGAAAACACCCAATACGAGGACAATATGCGACCGGTCTAAACTATGTGGCATGTTCACCAACGCCAGGAGCATGGCAGACAAGATGGGTGAACTAGAGATACTGTTGTACAAGGAGAATTTGGATTTTGTGGGAATTTCAGAGACCTGGTTCAACAGCTCTCATGATTGGCTGGCAAACATTCAAGGGTATACCCTATACCGCAAGGATAGAGAGGGTAAAAAAGGGGGAGGGGTATGCCTATATATCAAGAATAATGTACAAGTGAATGTGAGAGATGACATCAGTGAGGGGGCTAGGGAGGAGGTGGAATCCTTATGGGTAGAGCTCCAAAGGGATGAAGCTAAGGGGAAAATAATACTGGGAGTATGCTATAGGCCCCCTAACCTGAGGGAGGAAGTGGAGACGGATCTCCTATCACAAATTGGATTAGCAGCAAGGATGGGAAGTGTTATCATAATGGGGGATTTTAATTATCCAGACATAGACTGGGCGGAGGGAACCGCGCATTCATTTAAGGCTCGCCAGTTCCTTAGTGTCTTGCAGGACAATTTTATGGGTCAGATGGTAGACGCGCCAACTAGAAATAAAACATTACTGGATCTACTGCTTACCAACAATACAGACCTGATCACAGATGTGGAAATACGGGGCAATTTAGGTAACAGCGATCACAGGTCAATTAGTTTCAGTATAAATCACACAATTAGGAAACATAAAGGGAACACAAAGACACTGAATTTCAAAAGAGCCAACTTCCCTAGACTACAAACCTTGCTAAAAGGCATAAATTGGGATAAAATAATAGGAACAAAGAATACAGAGGAGAGATGGGTTTGCTTTAAGAGCATATTAAATAAGGGCATTAGCCAATGTATCCCATTGGGTAATACATTTAAAAGAGCGAACAAAAATCCTGGATGGCTTAACTCCAATGTAAAAATGCATATAAAAGCAAAGGAGAAGGCCTTCAAAAAATACAAGGTTGAGGGATCATCCTCAGCATTCAGAATTTATAAAGAATGCAATAAGAAATGTAAGGGGGCAATTAGGACGGCTAAGATAGAACATGAAAGACACATAGCGGAGGAGAGCAAAAAAAATCCCAAGAAATTCTTTAAGTATGTAAACAGTAAAAAAGGGAGGACAGACCATATTGGCCCCATAAAGAATGAGGAAGGACATCTGGTTACAAAGGATGGGGAGATGGCAAAGGTATAGGAGTTCAGAGGGTGGTGATAAATGGGGAGTACTCAGAATGGTCAGGGATGGGTAGTGGGGTCCCCCAGGGTTCTGTGCTGGGACCAATCCTATTTAATTTGTTTATAAACGATCTGGAGGATGGGATAAACAGTTCAATCTCTGTATTTGCGGATGATACTAAGCTAAGCAGAGCAATAACTTCTCCGCAGGATGTGTAAACCTTGCAAAAAGATCTGAACAAATGAATGGGGGAGGGGCAACTACATGGCAAATGAGGTTCATTGTAGAAAAATGTAAAATCATGCATTCGGGTGGTAAAAATCTGAAGTCAATCTATAGACTGGGGGGAGAACCTCTGGGGGAATCTAGGACGGAAAAGGACCTGGGGGTCCTAGTAGATGATAGGCTCAGCAATGACATGCGATGCCAAGCTGCTGCTAACAAAGCAAACAGAATATTGGCATTAAAAGGGGATCAACTCCAGAGATAAAACGATAATTCTCCCGCTCTACAAGACTCTGGTCCGGCCGCACCTGGAGTATGCTGTCCAGTTCTGGGCACCAGTCCTCAGGAAAGATGTACTGGAAATGGAGCGACTACAAAGAAGGGCAACAAAGCTAATAAAGGGTCTGGAGGATCTTAGTTATGAGGAAAGGTTGTGAGCTCTGAACTTATTCTCTCTGGAGAAGAGACGCTTGAGAGGGGATATGATTTCATTGTATAAATACCGGACTGGTGACCCCACAATATACAAATACCGGACTGGTGACCCCACAATATACAAATACCGGACTGGTGACCCCACAATATATAAATACCGGACTGGTGACCCCACAATATATAAATACCGGACTGGTGACCCCACAATATACAAATACCGGACTGGTGACCCCACAATATATAAATACCGGACTGGTGACCCCACAATATACAAATACCGGACTGGTGACCCCACAATATATAAATACCGGACTGGTGACCCCACAATATATAAATACCGGACTGGTGACCCCACAATATACAAATACCGGACTGGTGACCCCACAATATATAAATACCGGACTGGTGACCCCACAATATATAAATACCGGACTGGTGACCCCACAATATACAAATACCGGACTGGTGACCCCACAATATACAAATACCTGACTGGTGACCCCACAATATATAAATACCGGACTGGTGACCCCACAATATACAAATACCGGACTGGTGACCCCACAATATATAAATACCGGACTGGTGACCCCACAATATACAAATACCAGACTGGTGACCCCACAATATACAAATACCGGACTGGTGACCCACAATATACAAATACCGGACTGGTGACCCCACAATATATAAATACCAGACTGGTGACCCCACAATATACAAATACCGGACTGGTGACCCCACAATATACAAATATCAGACTGGTGACCCCACAATATATAAATACCGGACTGGTGACCCCACAATATATAAATACCATACTGGTGACCCCACAATATACAAATACCGGACTGGTGACCCCACAATATACAAATACCGGACTGGTGACCCCACAATATATAAATACTGGACTGGTGACCCCACAATATACAAATACCGGACTGGTGACCCCACAATATACAAATAGACTGGTGACCCCACAATATATAAATACCGGACTGGTGACCCCACAATATATAAATACCATACTGGTGACCCCACAATATATAAATACCAGACTGGTGACCCCACAATATATAAATACTGTACTGGTGACAATAGAAATGAAACTTTTTTGCAGAAGAGAGTTTAATAAGACTCGTGGCCACTCGTTAAAATTAGAAGAAAAGAGGTTTAACCTTAAACTACGTAGAGGGTTCTTTACTGTAAGAGCGGCAAGGATGTGGAATTCCCTTCCACAGGTGGTGGTCTCAGCGGGGAGCATTGATAGCTTCAAAAAACTATTAGATAAGGAGATGAATGATGTCAACATACAGGGATATGCAATGTAATACTGACACATAATCACACACAGAGGTTGAACTTGTGTCTTTTTTCAACCTCACCTACTATGTAAGAGAGGGATAGAGAGACAGGTGCAGGAAGAACCTGAAAAGTGCACAGTGTGGATAGAAGTAAACCAATTCCACCTCCTGGTTGAGTGAGTGCAGTGGAGGCCTCTATGTGAAAGGACAGCGGGAGAAGCAGAGTCAGATTCTTGAAGCCAGGTTTTAGTAAGTATGTTAATTGTGTGTGTGCCAAAGGAATGGACAATAAAAACATCATGGACAGAGGTGATCTTGTTACGGGGGGCTGGTTTTTGGTAGCAGGGGGATAGAGATTAAACTGAGTGGACTGCGGGTGTTGCGAAGGGAATGAGGGTGCCGGCGGTGGCAGTGAGATACTGGAGGGCCAGGATTAGGGATAATATTCCACAAGATTAGGCAAAGGGGGGAGTGGGATGTATATGAGTGCACATAACCTCACTGTCCTGATGTTTGGGGTCAGCATGTAGGTTCACTATTTGCAGGAGGTGATGAGTATAGTAACAGGAAGAGGGTAAGAGTGAGAATGATATGCATTGGATTTGGTGTGGAGAAGAGGGGTAAAGTAGCGGGGGGGGGGTTAGTAGGTTGGATTGGTCCTTTAAGCCTCGATGCGGTTCCCAGTGCATTCTGTGTGATTCTAATGCAAATGAATGCGATTTTGGGGGGATTTGGCATAGCTGAAGATAAAATTTGCACTAAACTCGCACAGGACCCTTTTTTTTAACCAGATCAGAATCGCACCGCATAAATGAGAACAGCTTTCATAGCAAACAATGTTTTTTTCAGATGACGTGCGAATCTATGCCTTTCGGGTCGGATCTAATCCACATAGAATTTGCATCAGTTTGAACCGTGACTTAAAGTGGTACTAAAGTCTCAAAGTTTTTTACCTTCATGCATTTTATGTATGAAGATAAAAGCCTTCTGTGTGGAGGAGTCCCTCCCCCCAATACTTACCTGAACCCCATTGCAATCTAGCAATGTGCACAAGAGCCTCGGCTCTCTGGGGACTCTCCCTCCTCATTGGCTGAGAGCGCCGAGAGCCAATGGCTGTCAATCACAGCCCATGAGAAGAGAGAGGGGGCAGTGCCGAGCCATGGCTCTCTGTTTGAATGGATGTTGGTGCCCTCACAGCAAGCTGTTTGCTCTGGGGGCGTTTGGCAAGAGGGAGGGGCCAGGAGTGCCGGTGGAGGAGCCGAGAAGAGGAGGATCGGGGCTGCTCTGTGCAAAACTATTACAGAGCCTGAAAGTAGAAAAAAAACAAAAAAATTTGCCTTTAATAGTTCTTTAGGTGGGTCTTCACCCTCAATTTGATGTCCTCTCCACCCCTCCTCCCCACAAATAGGGCTTTTTTAAATTTACTTTTCTTTTAGTAGAGAATAGGATCTCAGCAGGACAAAGCTGGATCCGCTGGGAGGGTGAGTATCTTAACTGTGCAGGACCCGCAACCAGGTAAGACTTTCCATGACCACCAGTATAAGGGAACATCTCTTTTATGTTCAACAATGAGAAAATAAGATGACTTCCATCTCCTAGATCACAATGTGACAACCATACTGCAATAGAAACATTAGTCTGAGGCAGACAAATTCAGACAGATCTGATAAAGTAGATATAAAGCCTGTCTCCTTCCCTGGAGTCCCCGTGTGTTCCCAATGTCTCAGTACTGCCATTGACTTCCTTCCTTGGGTTCCCCATTGTTCCCAGTGTCTCAGTGCTGCTATTCACCTCCTTCCTTGGGTTCCCCAGTGTTCCCAGTGTCTCAGTGCTTCCATTCACCTCCTTCCTTGGGTTCCCCAGTGTTCCCAATGTTTCAGTACTGCCATTGACTTCCTTCCTTGGGTTCCCCATTGTTCCCAGTGTCTCAGTGCTGCCATTCACCTCCTTCCTTGGGTTCCCCAGTGTTCCCAGTGTCTCAGTGCTCCCATTCACCTCCTTCCTTGGGTTCCCCAGTGTTCCCAGTGTCTCAGTGCTGCCATTCACCTCCTTCCTTGGGTTCCCCAGTGTCAGTGCTGCCATTCACCTCCTTCCTTTTGTTCCCCAGTGTCTCAGTGCTGCCATTCACCTCCTTTCTTGGGTTCCCCAGTGTTCTCAATGTCTCAGTGCCTTCCTTGGGTTCCCCAGTTTTCCCAATGTCTCTGTGCCTTCCTTGGGTTCCCCAGTGTTCCCAATGTCTCAGTGCTGCCATTCACCTCCTTCCTTGGGTTCCCCAGTGTCTCAGTGCAGCCATTCACCTCCTTCCTTGGGTTCCCCAGTGTTCCTAGTGTCTCGGTGCTGCCATTCACCTCCTTCCTTGGGCTCCCCTGTGTTCCCAGTGTCTTAGTGCTGCCTTTCACCTACTTCCTTGGGTTCCCCAGTGTTCCCAATGTCTCAGCGCCTTCCTTGGGTTACCCAGTGTCTCAGTGCTGCCATTAACCTCCTTCCTTGGGTTCTCCAGTGTTCCCAATGTCTCAGCGCCTTCCTTGGGTTACCCAGTGTCTCAGTGCTCCCATTCACCTCCTTGCTTGGGTTCCCCAGTGTTCCCAGTGTCTCAGTGCTGCCATTCACCTCCTTCCTTGGGTTCCCGAGTGTCTCAGTGCTGCCATTCACCTCCTTCCTTGGGTTCCCCAGTGTTCCCAATGTCTCAGCGCCATCCTTGGGTTATCCAGTGTCTCAGTGCTGCCCTTCACCTTCTTGCTTGGGTTCCCCAGTGTTCCCAGTGTCTCACTGCTGCCATTCACCTCCTTCCTTGGGCTCCTCTGTGTTCCCAGTGTCTGTGCTGCCATTCACCTCCTTCCTTGGGTTCTCCAGTGTCTCAGTGCTGCCATTCACCTCCTTCCTTGGGTTCCCCAGTGTCTCATTGCTGCCATTCACCTCCTTGCTTGGGTTCCCCAGTGTTCCCAATATCTCAGCGCCTTCCTTGGGTTACCCAGTGTCTCAGTGCTGCCATTCACCTCCTTGCTTGGGTTCCCCAGTGTTCCCAGTGTCTCAGTGCTGCCATTCACCTCCTTCCTTGGGTTCCCGAGTGTCTCAGTGCTGCCATTCACCTCCTTCCTTGGGTTCCCCAGTGTTCCCAATGTCTCAGCGCCATCCTTGGGTTATCCAGTGTCTCAGTGCTGCCATTCACCTTCTTGCTTGGGTTCCCCAGTGTTCCCAGTGTCTCACTGCTGCCATTCACCTCCTTCCTTGGGCTCCCCTGTGTTCCCAGTGTCTGTGCTGCCATTCACCTCCTTCCTTGGGTTCTCCAGTGTCTCAGTGCTGCCATTCACCTCCTTCCTTGGGTTCCCCAGTGTCTCATTGCTGCCATTCACCTCCTTGCTTGGGTTCCCCAGTGTTCCCAATATCTCAGCGCCTTCCTTGGGTTACCCAGTGTCTCAGTGCTGCCATTCACCTCCTTGCTTGGGTTCCCCAGTGTTCCCAATGTCTCAATGCTGCCATTCACCTCCTTCCTTGGGTTCCCCAGTGTTCCCAGTGTCTCAGTGCTGCCAATCACCTCCTTTCTTGGGTTCCCCAGTGTTACCAGTGTCTCAGTGCTGCCATTCACCTCCTTCCTTGTGTTCCCCAGTGTCTCAGTGCTGCCATCCACCTCCTTTCTTGGGTTCCCCAGTGTTCTCAATGTCTCAGTGCCTTCCTTGGGTTCCCCAGTGTTCCCAATGTCTCGGTGCCTTCCTTGGGTTCCCCAGTGTTCCCAATGTCTCAGTGCTGCCATTCACCTCCTTCCTTGGGCTCCCCGGTGTTTACAGTGTCTGTGCTGCCATTCACCTCCTTCCTTGGGTTCCCCAGTGTCTCAGTGCTGCCATTCACCTCCTTCCTTGGGTTCCCCAGTGTTCCTAGTGTCTCGGTGCTGCCATTCACCTCCTTCCTTGGGCTCCCCTGTGTTCCCAGTGTCTTAGTGCTGCCATTCACCTACTTCCTTGGGTTCCCCAGTGACAGTGCTGCCATTAACCTCCTTCCTTGGGTTCCCCAGTGTTCCCAATGTCTCAGCGCCTTCCTTGGGTTACCCAGTGTCTCAGTGCTCCCATTCACCTCCTTGCTTGGGTTTCCCAGTGTTCACAGTGTCTCAGTGCTGCCATTCACCTCCTTCCTTGGGTTCCCCAGTGTCAGTGCTGCCATTCGCCTCCTTCCTTGTGTTCCCCAGTGTCTCAGTGCTGCCATTCACCTCCTTTCTTGGGTTCCCCAGTGTTCTCAATGTCTCAGTGCCTTCCTTGGGTTCCCCAGTGTTCCCAATGTCTCTGTGCCTTCCTTGGGTTCCCCAGTGTTCCCAATGTCTCAGTGCTGCCATTCACCTCCTTGCTTGGGTTCCCCAGTGTTCCCAGTGTCTCAGCGCCTTCCTTGGGTTACCCAGTGTCTCAGTGCTGCCATTCACCTCCTTGCTTGGGTTCCCCAGTGCTTCACTGTATGCTGTTCTTGGATTTTTTTGTGTGTCATCTCCTTCCTTGGGCTCCCCGGTGTTTCCAGTGTCTGTGCTGCCATTCACCTCCTTCCTTGGGTTCCCCAGTGTCTCAGTGCTGCCATTCACCTCCTTCCTTGGGTTCCCCAGTGTTCCTAGTGTCTCGGTGCTGCCATTCACCTCCTTCCTTGGGCTCCCCTATGTTCCCAGTGTCTTAGTGCTGCCATTCACCTACTTCCTTGGGTTCCCCAGTGACAGTGCTGCCATTAACCTCCTTCCTTGGGTTCCCCAGTGTTCCCAATGTCTCAGCGCCTTCCTTGGGTTACCCAGTGTCTCAGTGCTCCCATTCACCTCCTTGCTTGGGTTTCCCAGTGTTCACAGTGTCTCAGTGCTGCCATTCACCTCCTTCCTTGGGTTCCCGAGTGTCTCAGTGCTGCCATTCACCTCCTTCCTTGGGTTCCCCAGTGTCAGTGCTGCCATTCGCCTCCTTCCTTGTGTTCCCCAGTGTCTCAGTGCTGCCATTCACCTCCTTTCTTGGGTTCCCCAGTGTTCTCAATGTCTCAGTGCCTTCCTTGGGTTCCCCAGTGTTCCCAATGTCTCTGTGCCTTCCTTGGGTTCCCCAGTGTTCCCAATGTCTCAGTGCTGCCATTCACCTCCTTGCTTGGGTTCCCCAGTGTTCCCAGTGTCTCAGCGCCTTCCTTTGGTTACCCAGTGTCTCAGTGCTGCCATTCACCTCCTTGCTTGGGTTCCCCAGTGCTTCACTGTATGCTGTTCTTGGATTTTTTTGTGTGTCATCTGCTGGAATTCATGAGGCTCTTCGAACGTGTTTATTACATCACAATACTAAACATTTTCCTTAGAGCATCAGGATAACACCTGAACAGAAATGCTGGTTTGGTTCTTGGTAGTTCTTCCGTATGCCAGTTTATGGTTCTAATGTATGTATTGTGGATATGAGACATTATAGAGTGTTCTAGAATGCCAATGTTACAGCTCAATCTGCACACTGACCTGGAGCTCAGATTTAGGAGTGTCCCTCATAGAAATCCATGCCACACCATGGGTTAGATGCTCCTTAGACTTTACAGTCCATACCTCTGGCCGGGGGCACTAAGGGTCAGCACTTACCTGTGACACATACTAAAGGGGTGAGAGCAGTGTACTTTCCTGATTTTACCTCTGTATTGGTTTAGACATGGGGCCCAGGTATAATGACTTCTACAAGTTCAGGAAAGCACAGCTGCACAACTAGTAGCTGCAAATGCAGAAAACCACAAGAGCTCACCACCTCCTGTAATTCACCCGACCTACATGCCTTTTCATCTACTTCCTGCAAAACAGCAGCCACAAAAACTGAAAGACAAGATAGTACAGGGGTGTAGACGGAGAAGAGACTGAGGCTTGCTGGAGGTTATGGCCACCAAACCACTGGACGCCTTTTACTTTCATCTACTTTGGATGTGCGTGGCGGCTTGTGCTGGACTGACCGGTGAGTAGATGACTGAGTAGAAGGCTGACCACATTGGGTAGTTCTAAGACAAGCTGACATGAACTGCTTTTACTGAATGATTTCAGACATTCCTTGTTGTAGTGAGAGGCAGAATCCAGACATAGTTGCAGTAGAATTGGTTATCCAAGACGAATTTCACTTCTTTTTTATCTGTTCCTTTTGTCATTGGAGCAACTAATAAAAGAATAAAATAATAAAATAAAAGAAAGGTGATTTATAGCTGTGAGTATAGGAAGGAGAGCATGGGTGATGATGAACAATACGAAGATGATACAGACTTTCTTCCAATAGCGTCATTCAGACAAAATGAAGGTTAATCAGACACCCAGCCAGGATCTCAGCCCTCACAGAGTCCTCCAAGAGAAGAAGTCCATGTCTAAGCCTTTGGTTTCCATTGTTAGATACTCATTAATGGCTGTCATGGCACCAAAGCCAATGTTCTGCCAATGTTCACGCTGTAATTTACAGACCTGTTAGTCTGATAGTAGGAAGGATGTTTGAGGGTTTTATAAAAGACCACATAGACCAGTGACTGCCAGAGAACGATATTATAGGTGGTAGCCGCATCCATTCACAATGTACCCTCGTTGTCTTTTTATGAGGAAGTATAAAACTTCAGAGAATTTCAATCGAGACACCATTGCTAGACGGAAATGTATCTGTCGTAGTGTATCAAAGCACCAATCACTCATTATCGACAAATCAACACTTCTATGGCGGGAATTTCTTGCCACCGTATTCTATATATTTGTGTATGAGGACATGCCTATTGAAGTGTTGATTTGTCCATAACGGGTTTTGGGTGCTTTGATACAATACCACAGAAAAATGTTCTTTGCCTTCTAGCAATGGTGTCTCAATTTTGTTGTTTGATGTAAAGTCACCATAGACTCCAGACCAGTGAGAGGCTTGTAGGCCCAAGTGTGGTGGCATGGTATAAGTATAGAATTTAAAGGGGTGGCTGTGGACGTGGTATACTTGGACAGAGGGGTGGCTGTGGACGTGGTATACTTGGACAGAGGGGTGGCTGTGGCCGTGGTATACTTGGACAGAGGGGTGGCTGTGGATGTGATATACATGGACAGAGGGGTGGCTGTGGATGTGATATACATGGACAGAGGGGTGGCTGTAATATACATGGACAGAGGGGTGGCTGTGGACGTGATATACATGGACAGAGGGGTGGATGTAATATACATGGACAGAGGGGTGACTGTGGACGTGATATACATGGACAGAGGGGTGACTGTGGACGTGGTATACTTGGACAGAGAGGTGGCTGTGGACGTGGTATACTTGGACAGAGGGGTGGCTGTGGATGTGATATACATGGACAGAGGGGTGGCTGTGGATGTGATATACATGGACAGAGGGGTGGCTGTGGCCGTGGTATACTTGGACAGAGGGGTGGATGTAATATACTTGGACAGAGGGGTGGATGTGGACGTGATATACATGGACAGAGGGGTGGCTGTAATATATATGGACAGAGGGGTGACTGTGGACGTGATATACATGGACAGAGGGGTGACTGTGGACGTGGTATACTTGGACAGAGAGGTGGCTGTGGACGTGGTATACATGGACAGAGGGGTGGATGTAATATACTTGGACAGAGGGGTGGCTGTGAACGTGGTATACTTGGACAGAGGGGTGGCTGTGAACGTGGTATACTTGGACAGAGGGGTGGCTGTGGACGTGGTATACTTGGACAGAGGGGTGGCTGTGGACATGGTATACTTGGACAGAGGGGTGGCTGTGGACGTGGTATACATGGACAGAGGGGTGGATGTAATATACTTGGACAGAGGGGTGGCTGTGGCCGTGGTATACTTGGACAGAGGGGTGGCGGTGGGCATGGTATACTTGGACAGAGGGGTGGCTGTGGACGTGATATACTTGGACAGAGGGGTGGATGTAATATACTTGGACAGAGGGGTGGCTGTGAATGTGGTATACTTGGACAGAGGGGTGACTATGGATGTAATATACTTGGACAGAGGGGTGGCTGTGAACGTGGTATACTGGGACAGAGGGGTGGCTGTGAACGTGGTATACTTGGACACAGTTGTCCACACACAGCTAATGTGTAAGGTAAAGTCTACAGGATGGAAAAATCAGTTTGTAAATGGATTGAATTCTTTTAACCAGTTTTCTGAGAGTAGTGGTTACTGATTTCTTCTCTGAAGGGTCTAAGGTTATTAGTGGTGTACCCCAAGGTTCAGTATTATTAGTGGTGTACCCCAAGGTTCAGTGTTATTAGTAGTGTACCCCAAGGTTCAGTATTATTAGTAGTGTACCCCAAGGTTGAGTAGTCTTAGTAGTGTAACCCAAGGTTCAGTGTTATTAGTGGTGTACTCCAAGGTTCAGTATTATTAGTAGTGTAACCCCAAGGTTCAGTATTATTAGTGGTGTACCCCAAGGTTCAGTGTTATTAGTGGTGTACTCCAAGGTTCAGTATTATTAGTAGTGTACCCCAAGGTTCAGTGTTATTAGTAGTGTACCCCAAGGTTCAGTGTTATTAGTAGTGTACCCCAAGGTTCAGTATTATTAGTGGTGTACTCCAAGGTTCAGTATTATTAGTGGTGTACCCCAAGGTTCAGTGTTATTAGTAGTGTACCCCAAGGTTCAGTATTATTAGTAGTGTACCCCAAGGTTGAGTAGTCTTAGTAGTGTAACCCAAGGTTCAGTGTTATTAGTGGTGTACTCCAAGGTTCAGTATTATTAGTAGTGTAACCCCAAGGTTCAGTATTATTAGTGGTGTACCCCAAGGTTCAGTGTTATTAGTGGTGTACTCCAAGGTTCAGTATTATTAGTAGTGTACCCCAAGGTTCAGTGTTATTAGTAGTGTACCCCAAGGTTCAGTGTTATTAGTGGTGTACCCCAGGTTCAGTATTATTAGTAGTGTACTCCAAGGTTCAGTATTATTAGTAGTGTAACCCAAGGTTCAGTATTATTAGTGGTATACTCCAAGGTTCAGTATTATTAGTAGTGTACCCCAAGGTTCAGTGTTATTAGTGGTGTACCCCAAAGTTCAGTGTTATTAATGCGGTACCCCAGGTTCAGTATTATTAGTAGTGTACTCCAAGGTTCAGTATTATTAGTAGTGTAACCCAAGGTTCAGTATTATTAGTGGTATACTCCAAGGTTCAGTATTATTAGTAGTGTACCCCAAGGTTCAGTGTTATTAGTGGTGTACCCCAAAGTTCAGTGTTATTAATGCGGTACCCCAGGTTCAGTATTTTTAGTAGTGTACTCCAAGGTTCAGTATTTTTAGTAGTGTACCCCAAGGTTCAGTATTAGTAGTGTACCCCAAGGTTCAGTATTATTGTTGTACTCCAAGGTTCAGTATTTTTAGTAGTGTACCCCAAGGTTCAGTATTAGTGGGGTACTCCAAGGTTCAGTATTAGTAGTGTACCCCAAGGTTCAGTATTATTTGTAGTGTACCCCAAGGTTCAGTATTAGTGGGGTACTCCAAGGTTCAGTATTAGTAGTGTACCCCAAGGTTCAGTATTATTAGTAGTGTACTCCAAGGTTCAGTATTATTTGTAGTGTACCCCAAGGTTCAGTATTAGTGCTGTACTCCAAGGTTCAGTAGTCTTAGTAGTGTACCCCAAGGTTCAGTGTTATTAGTAGTGTACCCCAAGGTTCAGTGTTATTAGTAGTGTACTCCAAGGTTCAGTATTATTTGTAGTGTACCCCAAGGTTCAGTATTAGTGGTGTACTCCAAGGTTCAGTAGTCTTAGTAGTGTACCCCAAGGTTCAGTATTATTAGTAGTGTACTCCAAGGTTTAGTATTTTTAGTAGTGTACCCCAAGGTTCAGTGTTATTTGTGGTGTACCCCAAGGTTCAGTATTATTAGTAGTGTACTCCAAGGTTCAGTGTTATTTGTGGTGTACCCCCAGGTTCAGTATTATTAGTAGTGTACCCCAAGGTTCAGTATTATTAGTAGTATACCCCAAGGTTCAGTATTATTAGTGGTGTACCCCAAGGTTCAGTGTTATTAGTAGTGTACTCCAAGGTTCAGTATTATTAGTAGTGTACTCCAAGGTTCAGTATTATTAGTAGTGTACCCCAAGGTTCAGTGTTATTAGTGGTGTACTCCAAGGTTCAGTATTTTTAGTAGTGTACCCCAAGGTTCAGTGTTATTAGTGGTGTACCCCAAGGTTCAGTGTTATTAGTGGTGTACTCCAAGGTTCAGTATTATTAGTGGTGTACCCCAAGGTTCAGTATTATTAGTAGTGTACCCCAAGGTTCAGTGTTATTAGTAGTGTAACCCCAGGTTCAGTATTATTAGTGGTATACTCCAAGGTTCAGTATTATTAGTAGTGTACCCCAAGGTTCAGTGTTATTAGTAGTGTACCCCAAGGTTCAGTATTATTAGTAGTATACTCCAAGGTTCAGTATTTTTAGTAGTATACTCCAAGGTTCAGTATTTTTAGTAGTGTACCCCAAGGTTCAGTATTAGTAGTGTACCCCAAGGTTCAGTATTAGTGTTGTACTCCAAGGTTCAGTATTTTTAGTAGTGTACCCCAAGGTTCAGTATTAGTGGGGTACTCCAAGGTTCAGTATTAGTAGTGTACCCCAAGGTTCAGTATTATTTGTAGTGTACCCCAAGGTTCAGTATTAGTGGGGTACTCCAAGGTTCAGTATTAGTAGTGTACCCCAAGGTTCAGTATTATTTGTAGTGTACCCCAAGGTTCAGTATTAGTGGTGTACTCCAAGGTTCAGTAGTCTTAGTAGTGTACCCCAAGGTTCAGTGTTATTAGTAGTGTACTCCAAGGTTCAGTGTTATTAGTAGTGTACCCCAGGTTCAGTATTATTAGTAGTGTACCCCAAGGTTCAGTATTATTAGTAGTGTACCCCAGGTTCAGTATTATTAGTAGTGTACCCCAAGGTTCAGTGTTATTAGTGGTGTACTCCAAGGTTCAGTATTATTAGTAGTGTACCCCAAGGTTCAGTATTATTAGTGGTGTACCCCAAGGTTCAGTATTATTAGTAGTGTACCCCAGGTTCAGTATTATTAGTAGTGTACCCCAAGGTTCAGTGTTATTAGTGGTGTACTCCAAGGTTCAGTATTATTAGTAGTGTACCCCAAGGTTCAGTATTATTAGTGGTGTACCCCAAGGTTCAGTATTATTAGTAGTGTACCCCAGGTTCAGTATTATTAGTAGTGTACCCCAAGGTTCAGTGTTATTTGTGGTGTACCCCAAGGTTCAGTATTATTAGTGGTGTACCCCAAGGTTCAGTATTATTAGTGGTGTACCCCAAGGTTCAGTGTTATTAGTGGTGTACCCCAAGGTTCAGTATTATTAGTAGTGTACCCCAAGGTTCAGTATTAGTAGTGTACCCCAAGGTTCAGTATTATTAGTGGTGTACCCCAAGGTTCAGTATTATTAGTAGTGTACCCCAAGGTTCAGTATTAGTAGTGTACCCCAAGGTTCAGTGTTATTAGTGGGGTACTCCAAGGTTCAGTATTATTAGTGGTGTACCCCAAGGTTCAGTATTAGTGGTGTACCCCAAGGTTCAGTATTATTAGTGGTGTACCCCCAGGTTCAGTGTTATTAGTGGTGTACCCCAAGGTTCAGTATTATTAGTGGTGTACCCCAAGGTTCAGTATTATTAGTAGTGTACCCCAAGGTTCAGTGTTATTAGTGGTGTACTCCAAGGTTCAGTATTTGTGGTGTACCCCAAGGTTCAGTATTAGTAGTGTACCCCAAGGTTCAGTATTAGTGGTGTACCCCAAGGTTCAGTATTAGTAGTGTACCCCAAGGTTCAGTATTATTAGTGGTGTACTCCAAGGTTCAGTGTTATTAGTGGTGTACCCCAAGGTTCGGTATTATTAGTGGTGTACCCCAAGGTTCAGTGTTATTAGTAGTGTACCCCAAGGTTCAGTGTTATTAGTGGTGTACCCCAAGGTTCAGTATTATTAGTGGTGTACCCCAAGGTTCAGTGTTATTAGTAGTGTACCCCAAGGTTCAGTATTATTAGTGGTGTACTCCAAGGTTCAGTATTATTAGTGTTGTACTCCAAGGTTCAGTATTATTAGTAGTGTACCCCAAGGTTCAGTATTATTAGTAGTGTACCCCAAGGTTCAGTATTATTAGTAGTGTACCCCAAGGTTCAGTATTATTAGTGGTGTACCCCAAGGTTCAGTGTTATTAGTAGTGTACCCCAAGGTTCAGTATTATTAGTGGTGTACTCCAAGGTTCAGTATTATTAGTGTTGTACTCCAAGGTTCAGTATTATTAGTAGTGTACCCCAAGGTTCAGTATTATTAGTAGTGTACCCCAAGGTTCAGTATTATTAGTGGTGTACCCCAAGGTTCAGTGTTATTAGTAGTGTACCCCAAGGTTCAGTATTATTAGTGGTGTACTCCAAGGTTCAGTATTATTAGTGTTGTACTCCAAGGTTCAGTATTATTAGTAGTGTACCCCAAGGTTCAGTATTATTAGTAGTGTACCCCAAGGTTCAGTGTTATTAGTAGTGTACCCCAAGGTTCAGTATTATTAGTGGTGTACCCCAAGGTTCAGTGTTATTAGTAGTGTACCCCAAGGTTCAGTATTATTAGTGGTGTACTCCAAGGTTCAGTATTATTAGTGTTGTACTCCAAGGTTCAGTATTATTAGTAGTGTACCCCAAGGTTCAGTATTATTAGTAGTGTACCCCAAGGTTCAGTATTATTAGTAGTGTACCCCAAGGTTCAGTATTATTAGTAGTGTACCCCAAGGTTCAGTATTATTAGTAGTATACCCCAAGGTTCAGTATTATTAGTGGTGTACCCCAAGGTTCAGTATTATTAGTGGTGTACCCCAAGGTTCAGTATTATTAGTAGTGTACCCCAAGGTTCAGTGTTATTAGTGGTGTACTCCAAGGTTCAGTATTAGTGGTGTACCCCAAGGTTCAGTATTATTAGTAGTGTACCCCAAGGTTCAGTATTATTAGTGGTGTACTCCAAGGTTCAGTGTTATTAGTAGTGTACCCCAAGGTTCAGTATTATTAGTGGTGTACTCCAAGGTTCAGTATTATTAGTGGTGTACCCCAAGGTTCAGTATTATTAGTGGTGTAACCAAAGGTTCAGTATTATTAGTGGTGTACTCCAAGGTTCAGTGTCATTAGTGGTGTACCCCAAGGTTCAGTATTATTAGTAGTGTACCCCAAGGTTCAGTATTATTAGTAGTGTACCCCAAGGTTCGGTATTATTAGTGGTGTACCCCAAGGTTCAGTATTATTAGTGGTGTACCCCAAGGTTCAGTGTTATTAGTGGGGTACCCCAAGGTTCAGTATTATTAGTGGTGTACCCCAAGGTTCAGTGTTATTAGTGGTGTACCCCAAAGTTCAGTGTTATTAATGCGGTACCCCAGGTTCAGTATTATTAGTAGTGTACTCCAAGGTTCAGTGTTATTAGTGGTGTACCCCAAAGTTCAGTGTTATTAATGCGGTACCCCAGGTTCAGTATTATTAGTAGTGTACTCCAAGGTTCAGTATTTTTAGTAGTGTACTCCAAGGTTCAGTATTTTTAGTAGTGTACCCCAAGGTTCAGTATTAGTAGTGTACCCCAAGGTTCAGTATTAGTGTTGTACTCCAAGGTTCAGTATTTTTAGTAGTGTACCCCAAGGTTCAGTATTAGTAGTAGTATACTCCAAGGTTCAGTATTTTTAGTAGTGTACCCCAAGGTTCAGTATTAGTGGGGTACTCCAAGGTTCAGTATTAGTAGTGTACCCCAAGGTTCAGTATTATTTGTAGTGTACCCCAAGGTTCAGTATTAGTGGGGTACTCCAAGGTTCAGTATTAGTAGTGTACCCCAAGGTTCAGTGTTATTAGTAGTGTACCCCAAGGTTCAGTATTATTAGTGGTGTACTCCAAGGTTCAGTATTATTAGTGTTGTCCTCCAAGGTTCAGTGTTATTAGTAGTGTACCCCCAGGTTCAGTATTATTAGTAGTGTACCCCAAGGTTCAGTATTATTAGTAGTGTACCCCAAGGTTCAGTATTATTAGTAGTGTACTCCAAGGTTCAGTATTATTAGTGGTGTACCCCCAGGTTCAGTATTATTAGTAGTGTACCCCAAGGTTCAGTATTATTAGTAGTGTACCCCAAGGTTCAGTATTATTAGTAGTGTACCCCAAGGTTCGGTATTATTAGTGGTGTACCCCAAGGTTCGGTATTATTAGTGGTGTACCCCAAGGTTCAGTATTATTAGTGGTGTACTCCAAGGTTCAGTATTATTAGTGGTGTACCCCAAGGTTCAGTATTATTAGTGGTGTACCCCAAGGTTCAGTATTATTAGTAGTGTACCCCAAGGTTCAGTATTATTAGTGGTGTACTCCAAGGTTCAGTATTAGTGGTGTACCCCAAGGGTCAGTATTATTAGTAGTGTACCCCAAGGTTCAGTATTAGTGGTGTACCCCAAGGTTCAGTATTATTAGTGGTGTACCCCAGGTTCAGTATTATTAGTAGTGTACCCCAAGGTTCAGTATTATTAGTGGTGTACTCCAAGGTTCAGTGTTATTAGTAGTGTACCCCAAGGTTCGGTATTATTAGTGGTGTACCCCAAGGTTTAGTATTATTAGTGGTGTACTCCAAGGTTCAGTATTATTAGTGGTGTACCCCAAGGTTCAGTATTATTAGTGGTGTACCCAAAGGTTCAGTATTATTAGTGGTGTACCCCAAGGTTCAGTATTATTAGTAGTGTACCCCAAGGTTCAGTGTTATTAGTAGTGTACTCCAAGATTCAGTGTTATTAGTAGTGTACCCCAAGGTTCAGTGTTATTAGTGGTGTACCCCAAGGTTCAGTATTATTAGTAGTGTACCCCAAGGTTCAGTATTATTAGTGGTGTACCCCAAGGTTCAGTGTTATTAGTGGTGTACCCCAAGGTTCAGTATTATTAGTGGTGTACCCCAAGGTTCGGTATTATTAGTGGTGTACCCCAAGGTTCAGTATTATTAGTGGTGTACCCCAAGGTTCAGTATTATTAGTGGTGTACCCCAAGGTTCAGTGTTATTAGTGGTGTACCCCAAAGTTCAGTGTTATTAATGCGGTACCCCAGGTTCAGTATTATTAGTAGTGTACTCCAAGGTTCAGTATTATTAGTAGTGTACTCCAAGGTTCAGTGTTATTAGTGGTGTACCCCAAGGTTCAGTATTTTTAGTAGTGTACCCCAAGGTTCAGTATTAGTAGTGTACCCCAAGGTTCAGTATTAGTGTTGTACTCCAAGGTTCAGTATTTTTAGTAGTGTACCCCAAGGTTCAGTATTAGTAGTAGTGTACTCCAAGGTTCAGTATTTTTAGTAGTGTACCCCAAGGTTCAGTATTAGTGGGGTACTCCAAGGTTCAGTATTAGTAGTGTACCCCAAGGTTCAGTATTATTTGTAGTGTACCCCAAGGTTCAGTATTAGTGGGGTACTCCAAGGTTCAGTATTAGTAGTTTACCCCAAGGTTCAGTATTATTTGTAGTGTACCCCAAGGTTCAGTATTAGTGGTGTACCCCAAGGTTCAGTAGTCTTAGTAGTGTACCCCAAGGTTCAGTGTTATTAGTAGTGTACTCCAAGGTTCAGTGTTATTAGTAGTGTACCCCAAGGTTCAGTGTTATTAGTAGTGTACTCCAAGGTTCAGTATTATTTGTAGTGTACCCCAAGGTTCAGTATTAGTGGTGTACTCCAAGGTTCAGTAGTCTTAGTAGTGTACCCCAAGGTTCAGTATTATTAGTAGTGTACCCCAAGGTTCAGTATTATTAGTAGTGTACTCCAAGGTTCAGTGTTATTTGTGGTGTACCCCCAGGTTCAGTATTATTAGTAGTGTACCCCAAGGTTCAGTATTATTAGTAGTGTACCCCAAGGTTCAGTATTATTAGTAGTGTACCCCAAGGTTCAGTATTATTAGTGGTGTACCCCAAGGTTCAGTATTATTAGTGGTGTACCCCAAGGTTCAGTGTTATTAGTGGGGTACTCCAAGGTTCAGTATTATTAGTAGTGTACCCCAAGGTTCAGTATTATTAGTGGTGTACCCCAAGGTTCAGTATTATTAGTGGGGTACCCCAAGGTTCAGTATTATTAGTAGTGTACCCCAAGGTTCAGTGTTATTAGTGGTGTACTCCAAGGTTCAGTATTTTTAGTAGTGTACCCCAAGGTTCAGTGTTATTAGTGGTGTACCCCAAGGTTCAGTGTTATTAGTGGTGTACCCCAAGGTTCAGTGTTATTAGTAGTGTACCCCAAGGTTCAGTGTTATTAGTAGTGTACTCCAAGGTTCAGTAGTCTTAGTAGTGTACCCCAAGGTTCAGTATTTTTAGTAGTGTACTCCAAGGTTCAGTATTATTAGTAGTGTACTCCAAGGTTCAGTGTTATTTGTGGTGTACCCCCAGGTTCAGTATTATTAGTAGTGTACCCCAAGGTTCAGTATTATTAGTAGTGTACCCCAAGGTTCAGTATTATTAGTAGTATACCCCAAGGTTCAGTATTATTAGTGGTGTACCCCAAGGTTCAGTATTATTAGTGGTGTACCCCAAGGTTCAGTGTTATTAGTGGGGTACTCCAAGGTTCAGTATTATTAGTGGTGTACCCCCAGGTTCAGTGTTATTAGTGGGGTACCCCAAGGTTCAGTATTATTAGTAGTGTACCCCAAGGTTCAGTGATATTAGTGGTGTACTCCAAGGTTCAGTATTATTAGTGGTGTACCCCAAGGTTCAGTATTATTAGTAGTGTACCCCAAGGTTCAGTGTTATTAGTGGTGTACCCCAAGGTTCAGTGTTATTAGTGGGGTACTCCAAGGTTCAGTATTATTAGTGGTGTACCCCCAGGTTCAGTGTTATTAGTGGGGTACCCCAAGGTTCAGTATTATTAGTAGTGTACCCCAAGGTTCAGTGTTATTAGTGGTGTACCCCAAGGTTCAGTGTTATTAGTGGGGTACTCCAAGGTTCAGTATTATTAGTGGTGTACTCAAAGGTTCAGTATTATTAGTGGTGTACCCCAAGGTTCAGTATTATTAGTAGTGTACCCCAAGGTTCAGTGTTATTAGTGGTGTACCCCAAGGTTCAGTGTTATTAGTGGGGTACTCCAAGGTTCAGTATTATTAGTGGTGTACCCCCAGGTTCAGTGTTATTAGTGGGGTACCCCAAGGTTCAGTATTATTAGTAGTGTACCCCAAGGTTCAGTGTTATTAGTGGTGTACCCCAAGGTTCAGTATTATTAGTGGTGTACCCCAAGGTTCAGTGTTATTAGTGGTGTACTCCAAGGTTCAGTATTATTAGTGGTGTACTCCAAGGTTCAGTATTATTAGTAGTGTACCCCAAGGTTCAGTATTATTAGTAGTGTACCCCAAGGTTCAGTGTTATTAGTGGTGTACTCCAAGGTTCAGTATTATTAGTAGTGTACCCCAAGGTTCAGTATTATTAGTGGTGTACCCCAAGGTTCAGTGTTATTAGTGGTGTACTCCAAGGTTCAGTGTTATTAGTGGTGTACCCCAAGGTTCAGTATTATTAGTGGTGTACCCCAAGGTTCAGTGTTATTAGTAGTGTACCCCAAGGTTCAGTATTATTAGTAGTGTACCCCAAGGTTCAGTATTAGTAGTGTACCCCAAGGTTCAGTATTATTAGTAGTGTACCCCAAGGTTCAGTATTATTAGTGGTGTACCCCCAGGTTCAGTGTTATTAGTGGGGTACTCCAAGGTTCAGTATTATTAGTGGTGTACCCCAAGGTTCAGTATTAGTGGTGTACCCCAAGGTTCAGTATTATTAGTGGTGTACCCCCAGGTTCAGTGTTATTAGTGGTGTACCCCAAGGTTCAGTATTATTAGTGGTGTACCCCAAGGTTCAGTATTATTAGTAGTGTACCCCAAGGTTCAGTGTTATTAGTGGTGTACTCCAAGGTTCAGTATTAGTGGTGTACCCCAAGGTTCAGTATTAGTGGTGTACCCAAAGGTTCAGTATTATTAGTGGTGTACTCCAAGGTTCAGTGTTATTAGTAGTGTACCCCAAGGTTCGGTATTATTAGTGGTGTACCCCAAGGTTCAGTGTTATTAGTAGTGTACTCCAAGGTTCAGTATTATTAGTGGTGTACCCCAAGGTTCAGTATTAGTGGTGTACCCAAAGGTTCAGTATTATTAGTGGTGTACCCCAAGGTTCAGTATTATTAGTAGTGTACCCCAAGGTTCAGTGTTATTAGTAGTGTACTCCAAGGTTCAGTATTATTAGTGGTGTACTCCAAGGTTCAGTATTATTAGTGTTGTACTCCAAGGTTCAGTATTATTAGTAGTGTACCCCAAGGTTCAGTATTATTAGTAGTGTACCCCAAGGTTCAGTATTATTAGTAGTGTACCCCAAGGTTCGGTATTATTAGTGGTGTACCCCAAGGTTCAGTATTATTAGTAGTGTACTCCAAGGTTCAGTATTTTTAGTAGTGTACCCCAAGGTTCAGTATTATTAGTAGTGTACCCCAAGGTTCAGTATTATTAGTGGTGTACTCCAAGGTTCAGTATTATTAGTGTTGTACTCCAAGGTTCAGTATTATTAGTAGTGTACCCCAAGGTTCAGTATTATTAGTAGTGTACCCCAAGGTTCAGTATTATTAGTAGTGTACCCCAAGGTTCGGTATTATTAGTGGTGTACCCCAAGGTTCGGTATTATTAGTGGTGTACCCCAAGGTTCAGTATTATTAGTGGTGTACTCCAAGGTTCAGTATTATTAGTGGTGTACCCCAAGGTTCAGTATTATTAGTGGTGTACCCCAAGGTTCAGTATTATTAGTAGTGTACCCCAAGGTTCAGTGTTATTAGTGGTGTACTCCAAGGTTCAGTTTTAGTGGTGTACCCCAAGGGTCAGTATTATTAGTAGTGTACCCCAAGGTTCAGTATTAGTGGTGTACCCCAAGGTTCAGTATTATTAGTAGTGTACCCCAAGGTTCAGTATTATTAGTGGTGTACTCCAAGGTTCAGTGTTATTAGTAGTGTACCCCAAGGTTCGGTATTATTAGTGGTGTACCCCAAGGTTCAGTATTATTAGTGGTGTACTCCAAGGTTCAGTATTATTAGTGGTGTACCCCAAGGTTCAGTATTATTAGTGGTGTACCCAAAGGTTCAGTATTATTAGTGGTGTACCCCAAGGTTCAGTATTATTAGTAGTGTACCCCAAGGTTCAGTGTTATTAGTAGTGTACTCCAAGGTTCAGTGTTATTAGTAGTGTACCCCAAGGTTCAGTATTATTAGTGGTGTACCCCAAGGTTCAGTATTATTAGTGGTGTACCCAAAGGTTCAGTATTATTAGTGGTGTACCCCAAGGTTCAGTATTATTAGTAGTGTACCCCAAGGTTCAGTATTATTAGTGGTGTACCCCAAGGTTCAGTATTATTAGTAGTGTACCCCAAGGTTCAGTATTATTAGTAGTGTACCCCAAGGTTCGGTATTAGTGGTGTACCCCAAGGTTCAGTATTATTAGTGGTGTACCCCAAGGTTCAGTA
The DNA here is from genome assembly GCA_037952925.1 of Lithobates clamitans. NCBI lineage: Eukaryota > Metazoa > Chordata > Amphibia > Anura > Ranidae > Lithobates > Lithobates clamitans. The sequence continues at coordinate 174,837 of JBBGZY010003466.1, read as the reverse complement.
TTAGTGGTGTACCCCAAGGTTCGGTATTATTAGTGGTGTACCCCAAGGTTCAGTATTATTAGTAGTGTACCCCAAGGTTCAGTATTATTAGTAGTGTACCCCAAGGTTCAGTATTATTAGTAGTGTACCCCAAGGTTCGGTATTATTAGTGGTGTACCCCAAGGTTCAGTATTATTAGTGGTGTACTCCAAGGTTCAGTATTATTAGTGGTGTACCCCAAGGTTCAGTATTATTAGTGGTGTACTCCAAGGTTCAGTATTATTAGTGGTGTACCCCAAGGTTCAGTGTTATTAGTGGTGTACCCCAAGGTTCAGTGTTATTAGTGGGGTACTCCAAGGTTCAGTATTATTAGTGGTGTACCCCCAGGTTCAGTGTTATTAGTGGGGTACTCCAAGGTTCAGTATTATTAGTGGTGTACCCCAAGGTTCAGTATTAGTGGTGTACCCCAAGGTTCAGTATTATTAGTGGTGTACCCCCAGGTTCAGTGTTATTAGTGGTGTACCCCAAGGTTCAGTATTATTAGTGGTGTACCCCAAGGTTCAGTATTATTAGTAGTGTACCCCAAGGTTCAGTGTTATTAGTGGTGTACTCCAAGGTTCAGTATTAGTGGTGTACCCCAAGGTTCAGTATTAGTGGTGTACCCAAAGGTTCAGTATTATTAGTGGTGTACTCCAAGGTTCAGTGTTATTAGTAGTGTACCCCAAGGTTCGGTATTATTAGTGGTGTACCCCAAGGTTCAGTGTTATTAGTAGTGTACTCCAAGGTTCAGTATTATTAGTGGTGTACCCCAAGGTTCAGTATTAGTGGTGTACCCAAAGGTTCAGTATTATTAGTGGTGTACCCCAAGGTTCAGTATTATTAGTAGTGTACCCCAAGGTTCAGTGTTATTAGTAGTGTACTCCAAGGTTCAGTATTATTAGTGGTGTACTCCAAGGTTCAGTATTATTAGTGTTGTACTCCAAGGTTCAGTATTATTAGTAGTGTACCCCAAGGTTCAGTATTATTAGTAGTGTACCCCAAGGTTCAGTATTATTAGTAGTGTACCCCAAGGTTCGGTATTATTAGTGGTGTACCCCAAGGTTCAGTATTATTAGTAGTGTACTCCAAGGTTCAGTATTTTTAGTAGTGTACCCCAAGGTTCAGTATTATTAGTAGTGTACCCCAAGGTTCAGTATTATTAGTGGTGTACTCCAAGGTTCAGTATTATTAGTGTTGTACTCCAAGGTTCAGTATTATTAGTAGTGTACCCCAAGGTTCAGTATTATTAGTAGTGTACCCCAAGGTTCAGTATTATTAGTAGTGTACCCCAAGGTTCGGTATTATTAGTGGTGTACCCCAAGGTTCGGTATTATTAGTGGTGTACCCCAAGGTTCAGTATTATTAGTGGTGTACTCCAAGGTTCAGTATTATTAGTGGTGTACCCCAAGGTTCAGTATTATTAGTGGTGTACCCCAAGGTTCAGTATTATTAGTAGTGTACCCCAAGGTTCAGTGTTATTAGTGGTGTACTCCAAGGTTCAGTATTAGTGGTGTACCCCAAGGGTCAGTATTATTAGTAGTGTACCCCAAGGTTCAGTATTAGTGGTGTACCCCAAGGTTCAGTATTATTAGTAGTGTACCCCAAGGTTCAGTATTATTAGTGGTGTACTCCAAGGTTCAGTGTTATTAGTAGTGTACCCCAAGGTTCGGTATTATTAGTGGTGTACCCCAAGGTTCAGTATTATTAGTGGTGTACTCCAAGGTTCAGTATTATTAGTGGTGTACCCCAAGGTTCAGTATTATTAGTGGTGTACCCAAAGGTTCAGTATTATTAGTGGTGTACCCCAAGGTTCAGTATTATTAGTAGTGTACCCCAAGGTTCAGTGTTATTAGTAGTGTACTCCAAGGTTCAGTGTTATTAGTAGTGTACCCCAAGGTTCAGTATTATTAGTGGTGTACCCCAAGGTTCAGTATTATTAGTGGTGTACCCAAAGGTTCAGTATTATTAGTGGTGTACCCCAAGGTTCAGTATTATTAGTAGTGTACCCCAAGGTTCAGTATTATTAGTGGTGTACCCCAAGGTTCAGTATTATTAGTAGTGTACCCCAAGGTTCAGTATTATTAGTAGTGTACCCCAAGGTTCGGTATTAGTGGTGTACCCCAAGGTTCAGTATTATTAGTGGTGTACCCCAAGGTTCAGTATTAGTGGTGTACCCCAAGGTTCGGTATTATTAGTGGTGTACCCCAAGGTTCAGTATTATTAGTAGTGTACCCCAAGGTTCAGTATTATTAGTAGTGTACCCCAAGGTTCAGTATTATTAGTAGTGTACCCCAAGGTTCGGTATTATTAGTGGTGTACCCCAAGGTTCAGTATTATTAGTGGTGTACTCCAAGGTTCAGTATTATTAGTGGTGTACCCCAAGGTTCAGTATTATTAGTGGTGTACTCCAAGGTTCAGTATTATTAGTGGTGTACTCCAAGGTTCAGTATTATTAGTGGTGTACCCTCCTGAGCTCCCGGCCTCAGGTACAACCCCCCCAGAAAGGGGGTTCCCTCGGACCATGACACTCCATCATCCAGTTCATCCACCTCACAACTCCTCCCACAGCAGACTGACCGTGGGTATATGTAGGAGGCCTGCCCCCTGCCAATCCTAGTTGGGGATTGGTCAGGGCTCCCACATACACCCCATGTCACTCCAATCTCTGCCCTGCCTCTTTTCCAGAACCTTCTCCCTGGAAACAGAGGAGGTGCCAAAGAGCTGAAACACATGTCAGTCACCTCCTGCTATACTAAACCACTCCCCTGCCCACAGATCAAAACAAACAGGCCTAGCTCACAGCATAGGCCTGCCTAAATTTACCTGCGCTGGCAGCTTACACCAAAAACCTACACCTAGCACCTACCTACCTGAGGTAGAGGGTGCTACCAATACAATAAAATACAAGAGGGTTAAGAGGGCCCTGCTCAGAGGAGCTTACAATCTAAAAGGGTGGGGCAGGTAGTATAGAAGGTTGTAACTGTAGGGGATGAGTTCATGGAAGTCATACAAGATTAGATGGAGGTGTGACAGGCTTCCATGAAGTGATTAATTTTCAGGGATCACCTAAAGGCAGCCAGAGTAGGAGATAGTCAGGCAGATTGGGGTAGAGAGCTCCAGAGGTTGGGAGAAGCTCTGGAGAAGTCCCGGAGACAAGCATTGGAGGAGGAGGCAAGGGAGCTAGAGAGCGGGAGGTCTTGGGAGGAGCGGAGGGTTTGGGTGATATTTGGAGACAAGATTTGTGATATAGCTGGGGCAGAGTTGTGAATGGCTTTGTATGTTGTTAGTGTTTTGAATGTAATTTGCTGGGAGATCGGAAGCCAGTGTAGGAATTAGCAAAGAGGAGTGGAGGTCACTGAGTGGAAACTAGTGGAGAGATTGGCAGAGAGGGTTGAAGGACACTGAATGGAGAGATTGGCAGAGAGGGGTGGAGGACACTGAATGGAGACCGGTGGAAGGATTGGCAGAGAGGGCTGGAGGACACTGAATGGAGGCCAGTGGAGGGATTGGTAGAGAGGGGTGGAGGACACTGAATGGAAGCCAGTGGAGGGATTGGCAGAGAGGGGTGCAGGACACTGAATGGAGACCAGTGGAGGGATTGGCAGAGAGGGGTGGAGGACACTGAATGGAGACCAGTGGAGGGATTGGTAGAGAGGGGTGGAGGACACTGAATGGAAGCCAGTGGAGGGATTGGCAGAGAGGGGTGCAGGACACTGAATGGAGACCAGTGGAGGGATTGGTAGAGAGGGGTGGAGGACACTGAATGGAGACCAGTGGAGGGATTGGTAGAGAGGGGTGGAGGACACTGAATGGAGGCCAGTGGAGGGATTGGTAAAGAGGGGTGGAGGACACTGAATGGAGACCAGTGAAGGGATTGGCAGAGAGGGGTGCAGGACACTGAATGGAGACCAGTGGAGGGATTGGCAAAGAGGGGTGGAGGACACTAAATGAAGACCAGTGGAGGGATTGGTAGAGAGAGGTGCAAAACACTGAATGAAGACCAGTGGAGGGATTGGTAGAGAGGGGTGGAGGACACTGAATGGAGACCAGTGGAGGGATTGGTAGAGAGGGGTGGAGGACACTGAATGGAGGCCAGTGGAGGGATTGGTAGAGAGGGGTGGAGGACACTGAATGGAGACCAGTGGAGGGATTGGCAAAGAGGGGTGGAGGACACTAAATGAAGACCAGTGGAGGGATTGGAAGAGGGGGGTGGAGGACGCTGAATGGAAGCCAGTGGAGAGATTGGCAGAGCGGGGTGGAGGACACTGAATGGAGGCCAGTAGAGGGATTGGTAGAGAGGGGTTGAGGAAACTGAATGGAGGCCAGTGGAGGGATTGGCAAAGATGGGTGGAGGACACTGAATGGAGGCCAGTGGAGGGATTGGCAGAGAGGGGTTGAGGAAACTGAATGGAGACCAGTGGAGGGATTGGCAAAGAGGGGTGCAGGACACTGAATGGAGGCCAGTGGAGGGATTGGCAGAGAGGGGTGGAGGACACTGAATGGAGGCCAGTGGAGGAATTGGCAGAGAGGGGTGGAGGACACTGAATGGGGGCCAGTGGAGGATTGGTAGAGAGGGGTGGAGGACACTGAATGGAGACCAGTGGAGGAATTGGCAGAGAGGGGATGAGGACACTGAATGGAGGCCAGTGGAGGGATTGGCAGAGCGGGGTGGAGGACACTGAATGGAGGCCAGTGGAGGGATTGGCAAAGATGGGTGGAGGACACTGAATGGAGGCCAGTGGAGGGATTGGCAGAGAGGGGTTGAGGAAACTGAATGGAGGTCAGTGGAGGGATTGGCAAAGAGGGGTGCAGGACACTGAATGGAGGCCAGTGGAGGGATTGGTAGAGAGGAGTTGAGGAAACTGAATGGAGGCCAGTGGAGGAATTGGCATAGAGGGATGGAGGACACTGAATGGAGGCCAGTCGAGGGATTGGTAGAGAGGGGTGGAGGACACTGAATGGAGGCCAATGGAGGGATTGGCAGAGAGGAGTTGAGGACACCTTTGAGGATAGATTTATAAATGATATTGGGTTTGGGATCGAAAGTAACATTTCAGTCTTTGCAGATGACACCAAGCTATGCAGTGGAATAACGTCCTTACAGGATGTCTCCAATTTACAAGCTGACCTCAATGCTCTGTCTAATTGGGCGACTATGTGGCAGATGAGGTTTAATGTTGATAAATGTAAAGTTATGCACTTGGGGGCTAAGAATATGCATCATACATACTAGGGGGAGTACAACTGGGGGAATCCATGGTGGAGAAGGATCTGGGGGGATCCATAGTGGAGAAGGATCTGGGGGGATCCGTGGTGGAGAAGGATCTGGGGGAATCAATGGTGAAGAAGGCTCTGGGGGTTTTGGTAGATCATAAGCTCAATAATAACATGCAATGCCAAGCTGTGGTTTTCAAAGCGAGCAAAGTCCTTTCTTGTATAAGAGAGGTATGGACTCCAGAGAGAGAGACGTCATCTTTACAAATCATTAGTAAGACCTCATCTGGAATATGAAGTTCAGTTTTGGGCTCCAGTTCTCAGAAAGGATATCAGGGAACCGAAGAAAGTGCAGAGAAGGGCAACCAAACTGATAAGAGGCATGGAGGAGATCAGCTATGAGGAAAAATTAGAGGAACTGAATTTATTCCCTCTTGAAAAGAGGAGAATAAGGGGGGATATGATCTCCATGTTCAAATATATAAGGGGTCCATACAGTGAACTTGGTGTTGAGTTATTCTCTTTATGGTCAATCCTGAGGACACGGGGGCAGGGCTGTGTTTCGGCCTAGGCCTAGGGCGGCACTTTGCGGGGGGTGGCAAAAATGGCCGCATTTGATGGCACAGTGATTGCATTTGATGGCACAGTGATTGCATTTGAGGGCACAGTGGCTGCGTTTGATGGGCACAGTGGCTGCGTTCGATGGGCACAGTGGCTGCATTTGATGGGCACAGTGGCTGCGTTTGATGGGCACAGTGGCTGCATTTGATGGGCACAGTGGCTGCATTTGATGGGCACAGTGGCTGCATTTGATGGGCACAGTGGCTGCGTTTGATGGGCACAGTGGCTGCATTTGATGGGCACAGTGACTGCATTTGATAGCACAGTGGCAGCATTTGATGGGCACAGTGAGGCTGCAATTGATGGGCACAGTGGCTGCGTTTGATGGGGCACAGTGGCTGCGTTTGATGGGCACAGTGGCTGCGTTTGATGGCACAATGGCTACGTTTGATGGGGGACAGTGACTGTGTTTGATGGGGCACAGTGGCTGCATTTGATGGGCACAGTGGCTGCAATTGATGGGCACAGTGGCTGCGTTTGATAGCACAGTGGCAGCATTTGATGGGCACAGTGGCTGCGTTTGAGGGCACAATGGCTATGTTTGATGGCACAGTGGCTACGTTTGATGGGGCACAGTGGCTGCAATTGATGGGCACAGTGGCTGTGTTTGATGGGGCACAGTGGCTGCAATTGATGGGCACAGTGGCTGCGTTTGATGGGGCACAGTGGCTGCGTTTGATGGGGCACAGTGGCTGCGTTTGATGGGGCACAGTGGCTGCGTTTGATGGGGCACAGTGGCTGCGTTTGATGGGGCACAGTGGCTGCATTTGATGGCACAGTGACTGCATTTGAGGGCACAGTGGCTGCATTTGATGGGCACAGTGGCTGCATTTGATGGGCACAGTGGCTGCGTTTGATGGGCACAGTGGCTGCATTTGATGGGCACAGTGACTGCATTTGATAGCACAGTGGCAGCATTTGATGGGCACAGTGAGGCTGCAATTGATGGGCACAGTGGCAGAATTTGATGGGCACAGTGACTGCAATTGATGGGCACAGTGGCTGCGTTTGATGGGGCACAGTGGCTGCGTTTGATGGGGCACAGTGGCTGCGTTTGATGGGCACAGTGGCTGCGTTTGATGGCACAATGGCTGCATTTGATGGGCACAGTGGCTGCGTTTGATGGGCACAGTGGCTGCATTTGATGGGCACAGTGACTGCATTTGATAGCACAGTGGCTGCATTTGATGGGCACAGTGGCTGCGTTTGATGGGCACAGTGGCTGCATTTGATGGGCACAGTGACTGCATTTGATAGCACAGTGGCTGCATTTGATGGGCACAGTGACTGCATTTGATAGCACAGTGGCAGCATTTGATGGGCACAGTGGCTGCGTTTGATGGGCACAGTGGCTGCATTTGATGGGCACAGTGACTGCATTTGATAGCACAGTGGCAGCATTTGATGGGCACAGTGAGGCTGCAATTGATGGGCACAGTGGCAGAATTTGATGGGCACAGTGACTGCAATTGATGGGCACAGTGGCTGCGTTTGATGGGGCACAGTGGCTGCATTTGATGGCACAGTGACTGCATTTGAGGGCACAGTGGCTGCATTTGATGGGCACAGTGGCTGCATTTGATGGGCACAGTGGCTGCGTTTGATGGGCACAGTGGCTGCATTTGATGGGCACAGTGACTGCATTTGATAGCACAGTGGCAGCATTTGATGGGCACAGTGAGGCTGCAATTGATGGGCACAGTGGCAGAATTTGATGGGCACAGTGACTGCAATTGATGGGCACAGTGGCTGCGTTTGATGGGGCACAGTGGCTGCGTTTGATGGGGCACAGTGGCTGCGTTTGATGGGCACAGTGGCTGCGTTTGATGGCACAATGGCTACGTTTGATGGGCACAGTGGCTGCGTTTGATGGCACAATGGCTACGTTTGATGGGCACAGTGGCTGCGTTTGATGGGGGACAGTGACTGTGTTTGATGGGCACAGTGGCTGCATTTGATAGCACAGTGGCAGCATTTGATGGGCACAGTGGCTGCGTTTGAGGGCACAATGGCTATGTTTGATGGCACAGTGGCTACGTTTGATGGGACACAGTGGCTGCGTTTGATGGGGCACAGTGGCTGCAATTGATGGGCACAGTGGCTGCGTTTGATGGGGCACAGTGGCTGCGTTTGATGGGCACAGTGGCTGCGTTTGATGGCACAATGGCTACGTTTGATGGGCACAGTGGCTGCGTTTGATGGGGGGACAGTGACTGTGTTTGATGGGCACAGTGGCTGCGTTTGATAGCACAGTGGCAGCATTTGATGGGCACAGTGGCTGCGTTTGAGGGCACAATGGCTGCGTTTGATGGCACAGTGGCTGCGTTTGATGGGGCACAGTGGCTGCAATTGATGGGCACAGTGGCTGTGTTTGATGGGGCACAGTGGCTGCAATTGATGGGCACAGTGGCTGCGTTTGATGGGGCACAGTGGCTGCGTTTGATGGGGCACAGTGGCTGCGTTTGATGGGGCACAGTGGCTGCGTTTGATGGGGCACAGTGGCTGCGTTTGATGGGGCACAGTGGCTGCATTTGATGGGTACAGTGGCAGCGTTTGATGGGCACAGTGGCTGCGTTTGATGGCACAATGGCTACGTTTGATGGGCACAGTGGCTGCGTTTGATGGCACAATGGCTGCGTTTGATGGGCACAGTGGCTGCATTTGATGGGCACAGTGACTGCATTTGATAGCACAGTGGCAGCATTTGATGGGCACAGTGAGGCTGCAATTGATGGGCACAGTGGCAGAATTTGATGGGCACAGTGACTGCAATTGATGGGCACAGTGGCTGCGTTTGATGGGGCACAGTGGCTGCATTTGATGGCACAGTGACTGCATTTGAGGGCACAGTGGCTGCATTTGATGGGCACAGTGGCTGCATTTGATGGGCACAGTGGCTGCGTTTGATGGGCACAGTGGCTGCATTTGATGGGCACAGTGACTGCATTTGATAGCACAGTGGCAGCATTTGATGGGCACAGTGAGGCTGCAATTGATGGGCACAGTGGCAGAATTTGATGGGCACAGTGACTGCAATTGATGGGCACAGTGGCTGCGTTTGATGGGGCACAGTGGCTGCGTTTGATGGGGCACAGTGGCTGTGTTTGATGGGCACAGTGGCTGCGTTTGATGGCACAATGGCTACGTTTGATGGGCACAGTGGCTGCGTTTGATGGCACAATGGCTACGTTTGATGGGCACAGTGGCTGCGTTTGATGGGGGACAGTGACTGTGTTTGATGGGCACAGTGGCTGCATTTGATAGCACAGTGGCAGCATTTGATGGGCACAGTGGCTGCGTTTGAGGGCACAATGGCTATGTTTGATGGCACAGTGGCTACGTTTGATGGGACACAGTGGCTGCGTTTGATGGGGCACAGTGGCTGCAATTGATGGGCACAGTGGCTGCGTTTGATGGGGCACAGTGGCTGCGTTTGATGGGCACAGTGGCTGCGTTTGATGGCACAATGGCTACGTTTGATGGGCACAGTGGCTGCGTTTGATGGGGGGACAGTGACTGTGTTTGATGGGCACAGTGGCTGCGTTTGATAGCACAGTGGCAGCATTTGATGGGCACAGTGGCTGCGTTTGAGGGCACAATGGCTGCGTTTGATGGCACAGTGGCTGCGTTTGATGGGGCACAGTGGCTGCAATTGATGGGCACAGTGGCTGTGTTTGATGGGGCACAGTGGCTGCAATTGATGGGCACAGTGGCTGCGTTTGATGGGGCACAGTGGCTGCGTTTGATGGGGCACAGTGGCTGCGTTTGATGGGGCACAGTGGCTGCATTTGATGGCACAGTGACTGCATTTGAGGGCACAGTGGCTGCATTTGATGGGCACAGTGGCTGCATTTGATGGGCACAGTGGCTGCGTTTGATGGGCACAGTGGCTGCATTTGATGGGCACAGTGACTGCATTTGATAGCACAGTGGCTGCATTTGATGGGCACAGTGGCTGCATTTGATGGGCACAGTGGCTGCATTTGATGGGCACAGTGGCTGCATTTGATGGGCACAGTGACTGCACTTGATAGCACAGTGGCTGCATTTGATGGGCACAGTGGCTGCATTTGATGGGCACAGTGGCTGCATTTGATGGGCACAGTGACTGCATTTGATAGCACAGTGGCAGCATTTGATGGGCACAGTGAGGCTGCAATTAATGGGCACAGTGGCAGAATTTGATGGGCACAGTGACTGCAATTGATGGGCACAGTGGCTGCGTTTGATGGGGCACAGTGGCTGCGTTTGATGGGGCACAGTGGCTGCGTTTGATGGGGCACAGTGGCTGCGTTTGATGGGGCACAGTGACTGCGTTTGATGGCACAGTGGCTGCGTTTGATGGCACAGTGGCTGCGTTTGATGGGCACAGTGGCTGCATTTGATGGGCACAGTGGCTGCATTTGATAGCACAGTGGCAGCATTTGATGGGCACAGTGGCTGCATTTGATAGGCACAGTGGCTGCGTTTGATGGGCACAGTGGCTGCGTTTGATGGGGCACAGTGGCTGCGTTTGATGGGGCACAGTGGCTGCGTTTGATGGGGCACAGTGGCTGCGTTTGATGGCACAGTGGCTGCGTTTGATGGGCACAGTGGCTGCATTTGATGGGCACAGTGGCTGCATTTGATGGGCACAGTGGCTGCATTTGATGGGCACAGTGACTGCATTTGATAGCACAGTGGCAGCATTTGATGGGCACAGTGGCTGCGTTTGATGGGCACAGTGGCTGCGTTTGATGGCACAGTGGCTGCATTTGATAGCACAGTGGCTGCATTTGATAGCACAGTTGCAGCATTTGATGGGCACAGTGAGGCTGCAATTGATGGGCACAGTGGCAGAATTTGATGGGCACAGTGGCTGCATTTGATAGGCACAGTGGCTGCATTTGATGGGCGCAGTGGCTGCATTTGATGGGCACAGTGACTGCATTTGATGGGCACAGTGACTGCATTTGATAGCACAGTGGCAGCATTTGATGGGCACAGTGAGGCTGCAATTGATGGGCACAGTGACTGCATTTGATAGCACAGTGGCAGCATTTGATGGGCACAGTGGCTGCATTTGATGGGCACAGTGACTGCATTTGAGGGCACAGTGGCTGCGTTTGGGGCACAGTGGCTGCGTTTGGGGCACAGTGGCTGCATTTGATGGGCACAGTGAGGCTGCAATTGATGGGCACAGTGACTGCATTTGATAGCACAGTGGCAGCATTTGATGGGCACAGTGGCTGCATTTGATGGGCACAGTGGCTGCATTTGATGGGCACATTGGCTGCGTTTGATGGCACAGTGGCTGCGTTTGGGGCACAGTGGCTGCGTTTGGGGCACAGTGGCTGCGTTTGATGGGCACAGTGGCTGCGTTTGATGGCACAGTGGCTGCGTTTGGGGCACAGTGGCTGCGTTTGGGGCACAGTGGCTGCATTTGATGGGCACAGTGAGGCTGCAATTGATGGGCACAGTGACTGCATTTGATAGCACAGTGGCAGCATTTGATGGGCACAGTGGCTGCATTTGATGGGCACAGTGGCTGCATTTGAGGGCACAGTGGCTGCGTTTGGGGCACAGTGGCTGCGTTTGGGGCACAGTGGCTGCATTTGATGGGCACAGTGAGGCTGCAATTGATGGGCACAGTGACTGCATTTGATAGCACAGTGGCAGCATTTGATGGGCACAGTGGCTGCATTTGATGGGCACAGTGGCTGCATTTGATGGGCACATTGGCTGCGTTTGATGGCACAGTGGCTGCGTTTGGGGCACAGTGGCTGCGTTTGGGGCACAGTGGCTGCGTTTGATGGGCACAGTGGCTGCGTTTGATGGCACAGTGGCTGCGTTTGGGGCACAGTGGCTGCGTTTGGGGCACAGTGGCTGCATTTGATGGGCACAGTGAGGCTGCAATTGATGGGCACAGTGACTGCATTTGATAGCACAGTGGCAGCATTTGATGGGCACAGTGGCTGCATTTGATGGGCACAGTGGCTGCATTTGATGGGCACATTGGCTGCGTTTGATGGGCACAGTGACTGCATATGATGGGCACAGTGGCTGCATTTGATGGGCACAGTGTCTGCATTTGATGGGCACAGTGGCTGCGTTTGATGGGCACAGTGACTGCATTTGATAGCACAGTGGCTGCATTTGATGGGCACAGTGGCTGCATTTGATAGCACAGTGGCTGCATTGGATGGGGCACAGTGGCTGCATTGGATGGGGCACAGTGGCTGCGTTTGATGGGCACAGTGGCTGCATTTGATAGCACAGTGGCTGCGTTTGATGGGCACAGTGGCTGCATTTGATAGCACAGTGGCTGCATTGGATGGGGCACAGTGGCTGCGTTTGATGGGCACAGTGACTGCATTTGATGGGCACAGTGAGGCTGCAATTGATGGGCACAGTGAGACCCCCCGTGATAACATTAATACTCAGCAGCTAAAAATACTGTAGCTGCTGACATTTAATATTAGGACACCTACCTGTCCAGGGATCCAGCGATGTCGACACCTCAGCCGATTTTTAGATTGGCTCTCGGGTTTTGCCACTATCGGCAGGATGGGGTGGGTCGTATTTAAATTAGGGGGGTGCATGCGTTTAGTCAGGCCTAGGGCAGCACAAAACCTAAATACACCACTGCATGGGGGCACTCTTTACATCTAGAGGAAAAGAGATTTCATCTCCAAATACGGGAAGGTTTCTTCACAGTAAGAGCTGTGAAAATGTGGAATAGACTCCCTCCAGAGGTGGTTCTGGCCAGTTCAGTAGATTGCTTTAAGAAAGGTCTGGATTCTTTCCTAAATGTACAGAATATAACTGGGTACTGACATTTATAGGTAAAGTTGATCCGGGGAAAATCCGATTGCCTCTTGGGGGATCAGGAAGGAATTTTTTCCCCTGCTGTAGCACATTGGATGATGCTCTGCTGGGGGTTTTTGCCTTCCTCTGGATCAACTGAGGGTATAAAGTTGGGTATATTGGATTGTACAATATTTTTTATTTTATTTATTGTTCTTAAGGTTGAACTGGATGGACTTGTGTCTTTTTTCAACCTGACTAACTATGTAACTATGACACCGTATGGAGGCCAGTGGAGGGATTACCAGAAAGGGGTGGTGGTATTTCATATCCTAACCAGAATCAAATCATCGTCTTCCAACCTGACCCCACCAGAAAGGAGGCCTCTGGAATGGCTTAGTATGGATCTGAGCCTAACCCTCCAATGGTCATTCTGCTCAATAACACCAGAACATAGGAGAGTATAGAGGGAGCCCCAAGACATAGGTACAGTAATCAACACCCACTAATTTACTAAAGGAGCTGAGAGTCCCTACTCAATAACACCAGAACATAGGAGAGTATAGAGGGGGCCCCAAGACGTAGATACAGTAATCAACGCCGACTAATTTACTAAAGGTGCTGAGAGTCCCTACTCAATAACACCAGAACATAGGAGAGTATAGAGGGAGCCCCAAGACGTAGGTACAGTAATCAACACCCACTAATTTACTAAAGGAGCTGAGAGTCCCTACTCAATAACACCAGAACATAGGAGAGTATAGAGGGAGCCCCAAGACGTAGGTACAGTAATCAACACCGACTAATTTACTAAAGGAGCTGAGAGTCCCTACTCAATAACACCAGAACATAGGAGAGTATAGAGGGAGCCCCAAGACGTAGGTACAGTAATCAACACCCACTAATTTACTAAAGGAGCTGAGAGTCCCTACTCAATAACACCAGAACATAGGAGAGCATAGAGGGAGCCCCAAGACATAGGTACAGTAATCAACACCCACTAATTTACTAAAGGAGCTGAGAGTCCCTACTCAATAACACCAGAACATAGGAGAGTATAGTGGGGGCCCCAAGACGTAGGTACAGTAATCAACGCCCACTAATTTACTAAAGGTGCTGAGAGTCCCTACTCAATAACACCAGAACATAGGAGAGTATAGAGGGAGCCCCAAGACGTAGGTACAGTAATCAACACCCACTAATTTACTAAAGGTGCTGAGAGTCCCTACTCAATAACACCAGAACATAGGAGAGTATAGAGGGGGCCCCAAGACGTAGGTACAGTAATCAACAACCACTAATTTACTAAAGGAGCTGAGAGTCCCTACTCAATAACACCAGAACATAGGAGAGTATAGAGGGAGCCCCAAGACGTAGGTACAGTAATCAACGCCAACTAATTTACTAAAGGTGCTGAGAGTCCCTACTCAATAACACCAGAACATAGGAGAGTATAGAGGGAGCCCCAAGACGTAGGTACAGTAATCAACACCCACTAATTTACTAAAGGTGCTGAGAGTCCCTACTCAATAACACCAGAACATAGGAGAGTATAGAGGGAGCCCCAAGACGTAGGTACAGTAATCAACACCGACTAATTTACTAAAGGAGCTGAGAGTCCCTACTCAATAACACCAGAACATAGGAGAGTATAGAGGGGGCCCCAAGACGTAGGTACAGTAATCAACACCCACTAATTTACTAAAGGAGCTAAGAGTCCCTACTCAATAACACCAGAACATAGGAGAGTATAGAGGGAGCCCCAAGACGTAGGTACAGTAATCAACACCCACTAATTTACTAAAGGTGCTGAGAGTCCCTACTCAATAACTCCAGAACATAGGAGAGTATAGAGGGAGCCCCAAGACGTAGGTACAGTAATCAACACCCACTAATTTACTAAAGGAGCTGAGAGTCCCTACTCAATAACACCAGAACATAGGAGAGTATAGAGGGAGCCCCAAGACGTAGGTACAGTAATCAACGCCGACTAATTTACTAAAGGAGCTGAGAGTCCCTACTCAATAACACCAGAACATAGGAGAGTATAGAGGGAGCCCCAAGACGTAGGTACAGTAATCAACACCCACTAATTTACTGAAGGAGCTGAGAGTCCCTACTCAATAACACCAGAACATAGGAGAGTATAGAGGGAGCCCCAAGACGTAGGTACAGTAATCAACACCGACTAATTTACTAAAGGTGCTGAGAGTCCCTACTCAATAACACCAGAACATAGGAGAGTATAGAGGGGGCCCCAAGACGTAGGTACAGTAATCAACACCCACTAATTTACTAAAGGTGCTGAGAGTCCCTACTCAATAACACCAGAACATAGGAGAGTATAGAGGGAGCCCCAAGACGTAGGTACAGTAATCAACGCCCACTAATTTACTAAAGGTGCTGAGAGTCCCTACTCAATAACACCAGAACATAGGAGAGTATAGAGGGAGCCCCAAGACGTAGGTACAGTAATCAACACCCACTAATTTACTAAAGGAGCTGAGAGTCCCTACTCAATAACACCAGAACATAGGAGAGTATAGAGGGAGCCCCAAGACGTAGGTACAGTAATCAACGCCCACTAATTTACTAAAGGAGCTGAGAGTCCCTACTCAATAACACCAGAACATAGGAGAGTATAGAGGGAGCCCCAAGACGTAGGTACAGTAATCAACGCCGACTAATTTACTAAAGGTGCTGAGAGTCCCTACTCAATAACACCAGAACATAGGAGAGTATAGAGGGAGCCCCAAGACATAGGTACAGTAATCAACACCCACTAATTTACTAAAGGAGCTGAGAGTCCCTACTCAATAACACCAGAACATAGGAGAGTATAGAGGGGGCCCCAAGACGTAGATACAGTAATCAACGCCGACTAATTTACTAAAGGTGCTGAGAGTCCCTACTCAATAACACCAGAACATAGGAGAGTATAGAGGGAGCCCCAAGACGTAGGTACAGTAATCAACACCCACTAATTTACTAAAGGAGCTGAGAGTCCCTACTCAATAACACCAGAACATAGGAGAGTATAGAGGGAGCCCCAAGACGTAGGTACAGTAATCAACGCCCACTAATTTACTAAAGGTGCTGAGAGTCCCTACTCAATAACACCAGAACATAGGAGAGTATAGAGGGAGCCCCAAGACGTAGGTACAGTAATCAACACCCACTAATTTACTAAAGGAGCTGAGAGTCCCTACTCAATAACACCAGAACATAGGAGAGTATAGAGGGAGCCCCAAGACATAGGTACAGTAATCAACACCCACTAATTTACTAAAGGAGCTGAGAGTCCCTACTCAATAACACCAGAACATAGGAGAGTATAGAGGGAGCCCCAAGACATAGGTACAGTAATCAACACCCACTAATTTACTAAAGGAGCTGAGAGTCCCTACTCAATAACACCAGAACATAGGAGAGTATAGAGGGGGCCCCAAGACGTAGATACAGTAATCAACGCCGACTAATTTACTAAAGGTGCTGAGAGTCCCTACTCAATAACACCAGAACATAGGAGAGTATAGAGGGAGCCCCAAGACGTAGGTACAGTAATCAACACCCACTAATTTACTAAAGGTGCTGAGAGTCCCTACTCAATAACACCAGAACATAGGAGAGTATAGAGGGAGCCCCAAGACGTAGGTACAGTAATCAACACCGACTAATTTACTAAAGGAGCTGAGAGTCCCTACTCAATAACACCAGAACATAGGAGAGTATAGAGGGAGCCCCAAGACGTAGGTACAGTAATCAACACCGACTAATTTACTAAAGGAGCTGAGAGTCCCTACTCAATAACACCAGAACATAGGAGAGTATAGAGGGAGCCCCAAGACGTAGGTACAGTAATCAACACCCACTAATTTACTAAAGGAGCTGAGAGTCCCTACTCAATAACACCAGAACATAGGAGAGCATAGAGGGAGCCCCAAGACATAGGTACAGTAATCAACACCCACTAATTTACTAAAGGAGCTGAGAGTCCCTACTCAATAACACCAGAACATAGGAGAGCATAGAGGGAGCCCCAAGACATAGGTACAGTAATCAACACCCACTAATTTACTAAAGGAGCTGAGAGTCCCTACTCAATAACACCAGAACATAGGAGAGTATAGAGGGGGCCCCAAGACGTAGGTACAGTAATCAACACCCACTAATTTACTAAAGGAGCTGAGAGTCCCTACTCAATAACACCAGAACATAGGAGAGTATAGAGGGGGCCCCAAGACGTAGGTACAGTAATCAACACCCACTAATTTACTAAAGGTGCTGAGAGTCCCTACTCAATAACACCAGAACATAGGAGAGTATAGAGGGAGCCCCAAGACGTAGGTACAGTAATCAACACCCACTAATTTACTAAAGGTGCTGAGAGTCCCTACTCAATAACACCAGAACATAGGAGAGTATAGAGGGAGCCCCAAGACGTAGGTACAGTAATCAACGCCAACTAATTTACTAAAGGTGCTGAGAGTCCCTACTCAATAACACCAGAACATAGGAGAGTATAGAGGGGGCCCCAAGACGTAGGTACAGTAATCAACACCCACTAATTTACTGAAGGAGCTGAGAGTCCCTACTCAATAACACCAGAACATAGGAGAGTATAGAGGGAGCCCCAAGACGTAGGTACAGTAATCAACACCGACTAATTTACTAAAGGAGCTGAGAGTCCCTACTCAATAACACCAGAACATAGGAGAGTATAGAGGGAGCCCCAAGACGTAGGTACAGTAATCAACACCCACTAATTTACTAAAGGAGCTGAGAGTCCCTACTCAATAACACCAGAACATAGGAGAGTATAGAGGGGGCCCCAAGACGTAGATACAGTAATCAACGCCGACTAATTTACTAAAGGTGCTGAGAGTCCCTACTCAATAACACCAGAACATAGGAGAGTATAGAGGGAGCCCCAAGACGTAGGTACAGTAATCAACACCCACTAATTTACTAAAGGAGCTGAGAGTCCCTACTCAATAACACCAGAACATAGGAGAGTATAGAGGGAGCCCCAAGACGTAGGTACAGTAATCAACACCGACTAATTTACTAAAGGTGCTGAGAGTCCCTACTCAATAACACCAGAACATAGGAGAGTATAGAGGGAGCCCCAAGACATAGGTACAGTAATCAACACCCACTAATTTACTAAAGGAGCTGAGAGTCCCTACTCAATAACACCAGAACATAGGAGAGTATAGAGGGGGCCCCAAGACGTAGATACAGTAATCAACGCCGACTAATTTACTAAAGGTGCTGAGAGTCCCTACTCAATAACACCAGAACATAGGAGAGTATAGAGGGAGCCCCAAGACGTAGGTACAGTAATCAACACCCACTAATTTACTAAAGGTGCTGAGAGTCCCTACTCAATAACACCAGAACATAGGAGAGTATAGAGGGAGCCCCAAGACGTAGGTACAGTAATCAACACCGACTAATTTACTAAAGGAGCTGAGAGTCCCTACTCAATAACACCAGAACATAGGAGAGTATAGAGGGAGCCCCAAGACGTAGGTACAGTAATCAACACCGACTAATTTACTAAAGGAGCTGAGAGTCCCTACTCAATAACACCAGAACATAGGAGAGTATAGAGGGAGCCCCAAGACGTAGGTACAGTAATCAACACCCACTAATTTACTAAAGGAGCTGAGAGTCCCTACTCAATAACACCAGAACATAGGAGAGCATAGAGGGAGCCCCAAGACATAGGTACAGTAATCAACACCCACTAATTTACTAAAGGAGCTGAGAGTCCCTACTCAATAACACCAGAACATAGGAGAGCATAGAGGGAGCCCCAAGACATAGGTACAGTAATCAACACCCACTAATTTACTAAAGGAGCTGAGAGTCCCTACTCAATAACACCAGAACATAGGAGAGTATAGAGGGGGCCCCAAGACGTAGGTACAGTAATCAACACCCACTAATTTACTAAAGGAGCTGAGAGTCCCTACTCAATAACACCAGAACATAGGAGAGTATAGAGGGGGCCCCAAGACGTAGGTACAGTAATCAACACCCACTAATTTACTAAAGGTGCTGAGAGTCCCTACTCAATAACACCAGAACATAGGAGAGTATAGAGGGAGCCCCAAGACGTAGGTACAGTAATCAACACCCACTAATTTACTAAAGGTGCTGAGAGTCCCTACTCAATAACACCAGAACATAGGAGAGTATAGAGGGAGCCCCAAGACGTAGGTACAGTAATCAACGCCAACTAATTTACTAAAGGTGCTGAGAGTCCCTACTCAATAACACCAGAACATAGGAGAGTATAGAGGGGGCCCCAAGACGTAGGTACAGTAATCAACACCCACTAATTTACTGAAGGAGCTGAGAGTCCCTACTCAATAACACCAGAACATAGGAGAGTATAGAGGGAGCCCCAAGACGTAGGTACAGTAATCAACACCGACTAATTTACTAAAGGAGCTGAGAGTCCCTACTCAATAACACCAGAACATAGGAGAGTATAGAGGGAGCCCCAAGACGTAGGTACAGTAATCAACACCCACTAATTTACTAAAGGAGCTGAGAGTCCCTACTCAATAACACCAGAACATAGGAGAGTATAGAGGGAGCCCCAAGACGTAGGTACAGTAATCAACACCCACTAATTTACTGAAGGAGCTGAGAGTCCCTACTCAATAACACCAGAACATAGGAGAGTATAGAGGGAGCCCCAAGACGTAGGTACAGTAATCAACACCGACTAATTTACTAAAGGTGCTGAGAGTCCCTACTCAATAACACCAGAACATAGGAGAGTATAGAGGGAGCCCCAAGACGTAGGTACAGTAATCAACACCCACTAATTTACTAAAGGTGCTGAGAGTCCCTACTCAATAACACCAGAACATAGGAGAGTATAGAGGGAGCCCCAAGACGTAGGTACAGTAATCAACGCCGACTAATTTACTAAAGGAGCTGAGAGTCCCTACTCAATAACACCAGAACATAGGAGAGTATAGAGGGGGCCCCAAGACGTAGGTACAGTAATCAACACCCACTAATTTACTAAAGGAGCTGAGAGTCCCTACTCAATAACACCAGAACATAGGAGAGTATAGAGGGGGCCCCAAGACGTAGGTACAGTAATCAACGCCGACTAATTTACTAAAGGAGCTGAGAGTCCCTACTCAATAACACCAGAACATAGGAGAGTATAGAGGGAGCCCCAAGACGTAGGTACAGTAATCAACGCCCACTAATTTACTAAAGGTGCTGAGAGTCCCTACTCAATAACACCAGAACATAGGAGAGTATAGAGGGAGCCCCAAGACGTAGGTACAGTAATCAACACCCACTAATTTACTAAAGGAGCTGAGAGTCCCTACTCAATAACACCAGAACATAGGAGAGTATAGAGGGGGCCCCAAGACGTAGGTACAGTAATCAACGCCCACTAATTTACTAAAGGTGCTGAGAGTCCCTACTCAATAACACCAGAACATAGGAGAGTATAGAGGGGGCCCCAAGACATAGGTACAGTAATCAACACCCACTAATTTACTAAAGGAGCTAAGAGTCCCTACTCAATAACACCAGAACATAGGAGAGTATAGAGGGAGCCCCAAGACGTAGGTACAGTAATCAACGCCCACTAATTTACTAAAGGTGCTGAGAGTCCCTACTCAATAACACCAGAACATAGGAGAGTATAGAGGGAGCCCCAAGACGTAGGTACAGTAATCAACACCGACTAATTTACTAAAGGAGCTGAGAGTCCCTACTCAATAACACCAGAACATAGGAGAGTATAGAGGGGGCCCCAAGACGTAGGTACAGTAATCAACACCGACTAATTTACTAAAGGAGCTGAGAGTCCCTACTCAATAACACCAGAACATAGGAGAGTATAGAGGGAGCCCCAAGACGTAGGTACAGTAATCAACACCGACTAATTTACTAAAGGAGCTGAGAGTCCCTACTCAATAACACCAGAACATAGGAGAGTATAGAGGGAGCCCCAAGACGTAGGTACAGTAATCAACACCCACTAATTTACTAAAGGAGCTGAGAGTCCCTACTCAATAACACCAGAACATAGGAGAGTATAGAGGGAGCCCCAAGACGTAGGTACAGTAATCAACGCCGACTAATTTACTAAAGGTGCTGAGAGTCCCTACTCAATAACACCAGAACATAGGAGAGTATAGAGGGAGCCCCAAGACGTAGGTACAGTAATCAACACCCACTAATTTACTAAAGGTGCTGAGAGTCCCTACTCAATAACACCAGAACATAGGAGAGCATAGAGGGAGCCCCAAGACGTAGGTACAGTAATCAACACCCACTAATTTACTAAAGGAGCTGAGAGTCCCTACTCAATAACACCAGAACATAGGAGAGTATAGAGGGGGCCCCAAGACGTAGGTACAGTAATCAACACCCACTAATTTACTAAAGGTGCTGAGAGTCCCTACTCAATAACACCAGAACATAGGAGAGTATAGAGGGGGCCCCAAGACGTAGGTACAGTAATCAACACCCACTAATTTACTAAAGGAGCTGAGAGTCCTTACTCAATAACACCAGAACATAGGAGAGTATAGAGGGGGCCCCAAGACGTAGGTACAGTAATCAACACCCACTAATTTACTAAAGGAGCTGAGAGTCCTTACTCAATAACACCAGAACATAGGAGAGTATAGAGGGGGCCCCAAGACGTAGGTACAGTAATCAACGCCGACTAATTTACTAAAGTAGCTGAGAGTCCCTACTCAATAACACCAGAACATAGGGAAGTATAGAGGGAGCCCCAAGACGTAGGTACAGTAATCAACACCCACTAATTTACTAAAGGTGATGAGAGTCCCTACTCAATAACACCAGAACATAGGAGAGTATAGAGGGAGCCCCAAGACGTAGGTACAGTAATCAACGCCCACTAATTTACTAAAGGTGCTGAGAGTCCCTACTCAATAACACCAGAACATAGGAGAGTATAGAGGGAGCCCCAAGACGTAGGTACAGTAATCAACACCCACTAATTTACTAAAGGAGCTGAGAGTCCCTACTCAATAACACCAGAACATAGGAGAGTATAGAGGGGGCCCCAAGACGTAGGTACAGTAATCAACGCCCACTAATTTACTAAAGGTGCTGAGAGTCCCTACTCAATAACACCAGAACATAGGAGAGTATAGAGGGAGCCCCAAGACGTAGGTACAGTAATCAACGCCGACTAATTTACTAAAGGAGCTGAGAGTCCCTACTCAATAACACCAGAACATAGGAGAGTATAGAGGGGGCCCCAAGACGTAGGTACAGTAATCAACACCGACTAATTTACTAAAGGAGCTGAGAGTCCCTACTCAATAACACCAGAACATAGGAGAGTATAGAGGGAGCCCCAAGACGTAGGTACAGTAATCAACACCGACTAATTTACTAAAGGAGCTGAGAGTCCCTACTCAATAACACCAGAACATAGGAGAGTATAGGGGGAGCCCCAAGACGTAGGTACAGTAATCAACGCCGACTAATTTACTAAAGGTGCTGAGAGTCCCTACTCAATAACACCAGAACATAGGAGAGTATAGAGGGGGCCCCAAGACGTAGGTACAGTAATCAACACCCACTAATTTACTAAAGGAGCTGAGAGTCCCTACTCAATAACACCAGAACATAGGAGAGTATGGAGGGAGCCCCAAGACGTAGGTACAGTAATCAACACCCACTAATTTACTAAAGGTGCTGAGAGTCCCTACTCAATAACACCAGAACATAGGAGAGTATAGAGGGGGCCCCAAGACGTAGGTACAGTAATCAACGCCGACTAATTTACTAAAGTAGCTGAGAGTCCCTACTCAATAACACCAGAACATAGGGAAGTATAGAGGGAGCCCCAAGACGTAGGTACAGTAATCAACACCCACTAATTTACTAAAGGTGATGAGAGTCCCTACTCAATAACACCAGAACATAGGAGAGTATAGAGGGAGCCCCAAGACGTAGGTACAGTAATCAACGCCCACTAATTTACTAAAGGTGATGAGAGTCCCTACTCAATAACACCAGAACATAGGAGAGTATAGAGGGAGCCCCAAGACGTAGGTACAGTAATCAACACCCACTAATTTACTAAAGGAGCTGAGAGTCCCTACTCAATAACACCAGAACATAGGGAAGTATAGATGGAGCCCCAAGACGTAGGTACAGTAATCAACACCCACTAATTTACTAAAGGTGATGAGAGTCCCTACTCAATAACACCAGAACATAGGAGAGTATAGAGGGGGCCCCAAGACGTAGGTACAGTAATCAACACCCACTAATCTACTGAAGGAGCTGAGAGTCCCTACTCAATAACACCAGAACATAGGAGAGTATACAGGGAGCCCCAAGACGTAGGTACAGTAATCAACACCCACTAATTTACTAAAGGAGCTGAGAGTCCCTACTCAATAACACCAGAACATAGGAGAGTATAGAGGGAGCCCCAAGACGTAGGTACAGTAATCAACACCCACTAATTTACTAAAGGAGCTGAGAGTCCCTACTCAATAACACCAGAACATAGGAGAGTATAGAGGGAGCCCCAAGACGTAGGTACAGTAATCAACACCCACTAATTTACTAAAGGAGCTGAGAGTCCCTACTCAATAACACCAGAACATAGGAGAGTATAGAGGGAGCCCCAAGACGTAGGTACAGTAATCAACACCCACTAATTTACTGAAGGAGCTGAGAGTCCCTACTCAATAACACCAGAACATAGGAGAGTATAGAGGGAGCCCCAAGACGTAGATACAGTAATCAACACCCACTAATTTACTGAAGGAGCTGAGAGTCCCTACTCAATAACACCAGAACATAGGAGAGTATAGAGGGGGCCCCAAGACGTAAGTACAGTAATCAACACCGACTAATTTACTAAAGGTGCTGAGAGTCCCTACTCAATAACACCAGAACATAGGAGAGTATAGAGGGGGCCCCAAGACGTAGGTACAGTAATCAACGCCGACTAATTTACTAAAGGAGCTGAGAGTCCCTACTCAATAACACCAGAACATAGGAGAGTATAGAGGGAGCCCCAAGACGTAGATACAGTAATCAACGCCGACTAATTTACTAAAGGTGCTGAGAGTCCCTACTCAATAACACCAGAACATAGGAGAGTATAGAGGAGGCCCCAAGACGTAGGTACAGTAATCAACACCCACTAATTTACTAAAGGAGCTGAGAGTCCCTACTCAATAACACCAGAACATAGGAGAGTATAGAGGGAGCCCCAAGACGTAGGTACAGTAATCAACACCCACTAATTTACTAAAGGTGCTGAGAGTCCCTACTCAATAACACCAGAACATAGGAGAGTATAGAGGGAGCCCCAAGACGTAGGTACAGTAATCAACGCCCACTAATTTACTAAAGGAGCTGAGAGTCCCTACTCAATAACACCAGAACATAGGAGAGTATAGAGGGAGCCCCAAGACGTAGGTACAGTAATCAACACCCACTAATTTACTAAAGGAGCTGAGAGTCCCTACTCAATAACACGAGAACATAGGAGAGTATACAGGGAGCCCCAAGACGTAGGTACAGTAATCAACACCCACTAATTTACTAAAGGAGCTGAGAGTCCCTACTCAATAACACCAGAACATAGGAGAGTATAGAGGGAGCCCCAAGACGTAGGTACAGTAATCAACGCCGAATAATTTACTAAAGGAGCTGAGAGTCCCTACTCAATAACACCAGAACATAGGAGAGTATAGAGGGAGCCCCAAGACGTAGGTACAGTAATCAACGCCGACTAATTTACTAAAGGAGCTGAGAGTCCCTACTCAATAACACCAGAACATAGGAGAGTATAGAGGGAGCCCCAAGACGTTAGTGATCAATGATGACTAATTTACTAAAGGAGCTGAGAATCTTTACTCAATAAATTGTGTGGACATTCAAATCACCCAAAAAGTTCATTCCTCTTCACCTTCCATTTTCAGTCATCTGCAGGTGGAATACATAAACGGAAATTTGCTGATACCTGAATGTTCACACAATTTATACACAGAGATTCTCCTGTTATTAATTACCCAACTGTCCACAACCGCTGGAGAAGGGACACCAGTCATCTTTGTAGGCTGTACCTGGATAATGTACCAGCAGGTCTCGGGATGGACAATGGACTGCAAATGATTTCCATTCTCTTATTGTGAAATTTTCCTTCTCTTGTGTGGAATTTTCTTTTGTATGTAGAGGTCTTTGTGGATTTTCGTGTCTTATGTAAATTTCCTTTATTATTTTCAGATTTCCAGTCTCTTCGATTCGATGGCAGTGACAAGCGGTGTCAAGGGGTCATTCAGCACAGACATCGGAACAGTTGGCTGCCTTTGTGTATAACAAATTTCAATCATGATTTAGTTGTTCTGATCTGTAAAGAGATGAAGTGTGGACCTCCAATATCGGATCATCCTATAGAGCATCGCCCGCTCTACAACTCATCTACCGCACTGAATGTTACCTGCCCCATACGGGATGATTGGAGGAACTGCAGTGTCTCACCTGTTCCAGCTAACAAGTGTGATGGAGCTGTGTTCTTATACTGTGCAGGTAAGTCATACCTGAGGGACTCTAACCCTGACCCTCTAAATAATATACAGGTATGTGTCACTGGAGACCCTAACAGTGACCCTGTATATATGCTGTGCAGGTAAGTGACACTGGAGACCCTAACAGTGACCCTCTATAAATGCTGTGCAGGTAAGTGACAATGGGGATCCTAACAGTGACCCTCTATATACACACATATACAACACATGGAGAATATTTTAGATCTTCAGTAGTGTAGTACATGGAGAATATTTTAGATCTTCAGTAGTGTAGTACATGGAGAATATCTCAGCTCTTCAGTAGTGTAGTACATGGAGAATATCTTAGATCTTCAGTAGTGTAGTAGATGGAGAATATCTTAGATCTTCAGTAGTGTAGTACATGGAGAATGTCTTAGATCTTCAGTAGTGTAGTACATGGAGAATATCTTAGATCTTCAGTAGTGTAGTAGATGGAGAATATCTTAGATCTTCAGTAGTGTAGTACATGGAGAATGTCTTAGATCTTCAGTAGAGTAGTACATGGAGAATATCTTAGATCTTCAGTAGTGTAGTACATGGAGAATATCTTAGATCTTCAGTAGTGTACTACATGGAGAATATCTTAGATCTTCAGTAGTGTAGTACATGGAGAATATCTTAGATCTTCAGTAGTGTAGTACATGGAGAATATCTTAGATCTTCAGTAGTGTAGTACATGGAGAATATCTTAGTTCTTCAGTAGTGTAGTAGATGGAGAATATCTTAGATCTTCAGTAGTGTAGTAGATGGAGAATATCTCAGCTCTTCAGTAGTGTAGTACATGGAAAATATCTTAGATCTTCAGTAGAGTACTACATGGAGAATATCTTAGATCTTCAGTAGTGTAGTACATGGAGAATATCTTAGATCTTCAGTAGTGTAGTACATGGAGAATATCTTAGATCTTCAGTAGTGTAGTACATGGAGAATATCTTAGATCTTCAGTAGTGTAGTACATGGAGAATATCTTAGATCTTCAGTAGTAGTACATGGAGAATATCTTAGATCTTCAGTAGTGTAGTACATGGAGAATATCTCAGCTCTTCAGCAGTGTAGTACATGGAGAATATCTTAGATCTTCAGTAGTGTAGTGCATGGAGAATATCTTAGATCTTCAGTAGTGTAGTGCATGGAGAATATCTTAGATCTTCAGTAGTGTAGCACATGGAGAATATCTTAGATCTTCAGTAGTGGAGTACATGGAGAATATCTTAGATCTTCAGTAGTGTAGTAGATGGAGAATATCTTAGATCTTCAGTAGAGTAGTACATGGAGAATGTCTTAGATCTTCAGTAGTGTAGTACATGGAGAATATCTTAGATCTTCAGTAGTAGTACATTGAGAATATCTTAGATCTTCAGTAGTGTAGTACATGGAGAATATCTTAGACCTTCAGTAGTAGTACATTGAGAATATCTTAGGTCTTCAGTAGTAGTAGATGGAGAATATCTTAGATCTTCAGTAGTGTAGTACATGGAGAATATCTTAGATCTTCAGTAGTGTAGTGCATGGGGAATATCTTAGATCTTCAGTAGTGTAGTAGATGGAGAATAATTTCGATCTTCAGTAGTAGTACATTGAGAATATCTTAGATCTTCAGTAGTGTAGAGCATGGAGAATATCTTAGATCTTCAGTAGTGTATTACATGGAGAATATCTTAGATCTTCAGTAGAGTAGTACATGGAGAATATCTTAGCTCTTCAGTAGTGTAGTGCATGGAGAATATCTTAGATCTTCAGTAGTGTAGTACATGGAGAATATTTTAGATCTTCAGTAGTGTATTACATGGAGAATATCTTAGATCTTCAGTAGTGTATTACATGGAGAATATCTTAGATCTTCAGTAGTGTAGTGCATGGAGAATATCTTAGATCTTCAGTAGTGTAGTACATGGAGAATATCTTAGATCTTCAGTAGTGTAGTACATGGAGAATATCTTAGATCTTCAGTAGTGTAGTACATGGAAAATATCTTAGATCTTCAGTAGTGTAGTACATGGAGAATATCTTAGATCTTCAGTAGTGTAGTACATGGAGAATATCTTAGATCTTCAGTAGTGTGGTACATGGAGAATATCTTAGATCTTCAGTAGTGTAGTACATGGAGAATATCTTAGATCTTCAGTAGAGTAGTACATGGAGAATATCTTAGATCTTCAGTAGTGTATTACATGGAGAATATCTTAGATCTTCAGTAGTGTAGTACATGGAGAATATCTTAGATCTTTAGTAGTGTAGTACATGGAGAATATCTTAGATCTTCAGTAGTGTAGTACATGGAGAATATCTTAGATCTTCAGTAGTGTGGTACATGGAGAATATCTTAGATCTTCAGTAGTGTAGTACATGGAAAATATCTTAGATCTTCAGTAGTGTAGTACATGGAGAATATCTTAGATCTTCAGTAGTAGTACATGGAGAATATCTTAGATCTTCAGTAGTGTAGTACATGGAGAATATGTTAGATCTTCAGTAGTGTAGTACATGGAGAATATCTTAGATCTTCAGTAGTAGTACATGGAGAATATCTTAGATCTTCAGTAGTGTAGTACATGGAGAATATCTCAGCTCTTCAGCAGTGTAGTACATGGAGAATATCTTAGATCTTCAGTAGTGTAGTGCATGGAGAATATCTTAGATCTTCAGTAGTGTAGTACATGGAGAATATCTTAGATCTTCAGCAGTGGAGTACATGGAGAATATCTTAGATCTTCAGTAGTGTAGTAGATGGAGAATATCTTAGATCTTCAGTAGAGTAGTACATGGAGAATATCTTAGATCTTCAGTAGAGTAGTACATGGAGAATATCTTAGATCTTCAGTAGTGTAGTACATGGAGAATATCTTAGATCTTCAGTAGTGTAGTACATGGAGAATATCTTAGATCTTCAGTAGTAGTACATTGAGAATATCTTAGATCTTCAGTAGTAGTACATGGAGAATGTCTTAGATCTTCAGTAGTGTAGTACATGGAGAATATCTTAGATCTTCAGTAGTAGTACATTGAGAATATCTTAGATCTTCAGTAGTGTAATACATGGAGAATATCTTAGACCTTCAGTAGTAGTACATTGAGAATATCTTAGGTCTTCAGTAGTAGTACATGGAGAATATCTTAGATCTTCAGTAGTGTAGTACATGGAGAATATCTTAGATCTTCAGTAGTGTAGTGCATGGGGAATATCTTAGATCTTCAGTAGTGTAGTAGATGGAGAATAATTTAGATCTTCAGTAGTAGTACATTGAGAATATCTTAGATCTTCAGTAGTGTAGTACATGGAGAATATCTAAGATCTTCAGTAGTGTAGTAGATGGAGAATATCTTAGATCTTCAGTAGTGTAGTGCATGGAGAATATCTTAGATCTTCAGTAGAGTAGTACATGGAGAATATCTTAGATCTTCAGTAGTGTAGTGCATGGAGAATATCTTAGATCTTCAGTAGTGTAGTACATGGAGAATATCTTAGATCTTTAGTAGTGTATTACATGGAGAATATCTTAGATCTTCAGTAGTGTATTACATGGAGAATATCTTAGATCTTCAGTAGTGTAGTGCATGGAGAATATCTTAGATCTTCAGTAGTGTAGTACATGGAGAATATCTTAGATCTTCAGTAGTGTAGTACATGGAGAATATCTTAGATCTTCAGTAGTGTAGTACATGGAGAATATCTTAGATCCTCAGTAGTGTAGTACATGGAAAATATCTTAGATCTTCAGTGGTGTAGTACATGGAGAATATCTTAGATCTTCAGTAGTGTAGTACATGGAGAATATCTTAGATCTTCAGTAGTGTGGTACATGGAGAATATCTTAGATCTTCAGTAGTGTAGTACTTGGAGAATATCTTAGATCTTCAGTAGAGTAGTACATGGAGAATATCTTAGATCTTCAGTAGTAGTACATTAAGAATATCTTAGATCTTCAGTAGTAGTACATGGAGAATGTCTTAGATCTTCAGTAGTGTAGTACATGAAGAATATCTTAGATCTTCAGTAGTAGTACATTGAGAATATCTTAGATCTTCAGTAGTGTAATACATGGAGAATATCTTAGACCTTCAGTAGTAGTACATTGAGAATATCTTAGGTCTTCAGTAGTAGTACATGGAGAATATCTTAGATCTTCAGTAGTGTAGTACATGGAGAATATCTTAGATCTTCAGTAGTGTAGTGCATGGGGAATATCTTAGATCTTCAGTAGTGTACTACATGGAGAATATCTTAGATCTTCAGTAGTGTAGTACATGGAGAATATCTTAGATCTTCAGTAGTGTAGTACATGGAGAATATCTTAGATCTTTAGTAGTGTAGTACATGGAGAATATCTTAGTTCTTCAGTAGTGTAGTAGATGGAGAATATCTTAGATCTTCAGTAGTGTAGTAGATGGAGAATATCTCAGCTCTTCAGTAGTGTAGTACATGGAAAATATCTTAGATCTTCAGTAGAGTACTACATGGAGAATATCTTAGATCTTCAGTAGTGTAGTACATGGAGAATATCTTAGATCTTCAGTAGTGTAGTACATGGAGAATATCTTAGATCTTCAGTAGTGTAGTACATGGAGAATATCTTAGATCTTCAGTAGTGTAGTACATGGAGAATATCTTAGATCTTCAGTAGTAGTACATGGAGAATATCTTAGATCTTCAGTAGTGTAGTACATGGAGAATATCTCAGCTCTTCAGCAGTGTAGTACATGGAGAATATCTTAGATCTTCAGTAGTGTAGTGCATGGAGAATATCTTAGATCTTCAGTAGTGTAGTGCATGGAGAATATCTTAGATCTTCAGTAGTGTAGCACATGGAGAATATCTTAGATCTTCAGTAGTGGAGTACATGGAGAATATCTTAGATCTTCAGTAGTGTAGTAGATGGAGAATATCTTAGATCTTCAGTAGAGTAGTACATGGAGAATGTCTTAGATCTTCAGTAGTGTAGTACATGGAGAATATCTTAGATCTTCAGTAGTAGTACATTGAGAATATCTTAGATCTTCAGTAGTGTAGTACATGGAGAATATCTTAGACCTTCAGTAGTAGTACATTGAGAATATCTTAGGTCTTCAGTAGTAGTAGATGGAGAATATCTTAGATCTTCAGTAGTGTAGTACATGGAGAATATCTTAGATCTTCAGTAGTGTAGTGCATGGGGAATATCTTAGATCTTCAGTAGTGTAGTAGATGGAGAATAATTTCGATCTTAATAGTAGTACATTGAGAATATCTTAGATCTTCAGTAGTGTAGAGCATGGAGAATATCTTAGATCTTCAGTAGTGTATTACATGGAGAATATCTTAGATCTTCAGTAGAGTAGTACATGGAGAATATCTTAGCTCTTCAGTAGTGTAGTGCATGGAGAATATCTTAGATCTTCAGTAGTGTAGTACATGGAGAATATTTTAGATCTTCAGTAGTGTATTACATGGAGAATATCTTAGATCTTCAGTAGTGTATTACATGGAGAATATCTTAGATCTTCAGTAGTGTAGTGCATGGAGAATATCTTAGATCTTCAGTAGTGTAGTACATGGAGAATATCTTAGATCTTCAGTAGTGTAGTACATGGAGAATATCTTAGATCTTCAGTAGTGTAGTACATGGAAAATATCTTAGATCTTCAGTAGTGTAGTACATGGAGAATATCTTAGATCTTCAGTAGTGTAGTACATGGAGAATATCTTAGATCTTCAGTAGTGTGGTACATGGAGAATATCTTAGATCTTCAGTAGTGTAGTACATGGAGAATATCTTAGATCTTCAGTAGAGTAGTACATGGAGAATATCTTAGATCTTCAGTAGTGTATTACATGGAGAATATCTTAGATCTTCAGTAGTGTAGTACATGGAGAATATCTTAGATCTTTAGTAGTGTAGTACATGGAGAATATCTTAGATCTTCAGTAGTGTAGTACATGGAGAATATCTTAGATCTTCAGTAGTGTGGTACATGGAGAATATCTTAGATCTTCAGTAGTGTAGTACATGGAAAATATCTTAGATCTTCAGTAGTGTAGTACATGGAGAATATCTTAGATCTTCAGTAGTAGTACATGGAGAATATCTTAGATCTTCAGTAGTGTAGTACATGGAGAATATCTTAGATCTTCAGTAGTGTAGTACATGGAGAATATCTTAGATCTTCAGTAGTAGTACATGGAGAATATCTTAGATCTTCAGTAGTGTAGTACATGGAGAATATCTCAGCTCTTCAGCAGTGTAGTACATGGAGAATATCTTAGATCTTCAGTAGTGTAGTGCATGGAGAATATCTTAGATCTTCAGTAGTGTAGTACATGGAGAATATCTTAGATCTTCAGTAGTGGAGTACATGGAGAATATCTTAGATCTTCAGTAGTGTAGTAGATGGAGAATATCTTAGATCTTCAGTAGAGTAGTACATGGAGAATATCTTAGATCTTCAGTAGAGTAGTACATGGAGAATATCTTAGATCTTCAGTAGTGTAGTACATGGAGAATATCTTAGATCTTCAGTAGTGTAGTACATGGAGAATATCTTAGATCTTCAGTAGTAGTACATTGAGAATATCTTAGATCTTCAGTAGTAGTACATGGAGAATGTCTTAGATCTTCAGTAGTGTAGTACATGGAGAATATCTTAGATCTTCAGTAGTAGTACATTGAGAATATCTTAGATCTTCAGTAGTGTAATACATGGAGAATATCTTAGACCTTCAGTAGTAGTACATTGAGAATATCTTAGGTCTTCAGTAGTAGTACATGGAGAATATCTTAGATCTTCAGTAGTGTAGTACATGGAGAATATCTTAGATCTTCAGTAGTGTAGTGCATGGGGAATATCTTAGATCTTCAGTAGTGTAGTAGATGGAGAATAATTTAGATCTTCAGTAGTAGTACATTGAGAATATCTTAGATCTTCAGTAGTGTAGTACATGGAGAATATCTAAGATCTTCAGTAGTGTAGTAGATGGAGAATATCTTAGATCTTCAGTAGTGTAGTGCATGGAGAATATCTTAGATCTTCAGTAGAGTAGTACATGGAGAATATCTTAGATCTTCAGTAGTGTAGTGCATGGAGAATATCTTAGATCTTCAGTAGTGTAGTACATGGAGAATATCTTAGATCTTTAGTAGTGTATTACATGGAGAATATCTTAGATCTTCAGTAGTGTATTACATGGAGAATATCTTAGATCTTCAGTAGTGTAGTGCATGGAGAATATCTTAGATCTTCAGTAGTGTAGTACATGGAGAATATCTTAGATCTTCAGTAGTGTAGTACATGGAGAATATCTTAGATCTTCAGTAGTGTAGTACATGGAGAATATCTTAGATCCTCAGTAGTGTAGTACATGGAAAATATCTTAGATCTTCAGTGGTGTAGTACATGGAGAATATCTTAGATCTTCAGTAGTGTAGTACATGGAGAATATCTTAGATCTTCAGTAGTGTGGTACATGGAGAATATCTTAGATCTTCAGTAGTGTAGTACATGGAGAATATCTTAGATCTTCAGTAGAGTAGTACATGGAGAATATCTTAGATCTTCAGTAGTAGTACATTGAGAATATCTTAGATCTTCAGTAGTAGTACATGGAGAATGTCTTAGATCTTCAGTAGTGTAGTACATGAAGAATATCTTAGATCTTCAGTAGTAGTACATTGAGAATATCTTAGATCTTCAGTAGTGTAATACATGGAGAATATCTTAGACCTTCAGTAGTAGTACATTGAGAATATCTTAGGTCTTCAGTAGTAGTACATGGAGAATATCTTAGATCTTCAGTAGTGTAGTACATGGAGAATATCTTAGATCTTCAGTAGTGTAGTGCATGGGGAATATCTTAGATCTTCAGTAGTGTAGTAGATGGAGAATAATTTAGATCTTCAGTAGTAGTACATGGAGAATATCTTAGATCTTCAGTAGTGTAGTACATGGAGAATATCTTAGATCTTCAGTGGTGTAGTACATGGAGAATATCTTAGATCTTCAGTAGTGTATTACATGGAGAATATCTTAGATCTTCAGTAGTGTATTACATGGAGAATATCTTAGATCTTCAGTAGTGTAGTGCATGGAGAATATCTTAGATCTTCAGTAGTGTAGTACATGGAGAATATCTTAGATCTTCAGTAGTGTAGTACATGGAGAATATCTTAGATCTTCAGTAGTGTAGTACACGGAGAATATCTTAGA
Source organism: Lithobates clamitans (assembly GCA_037952925.1). Classification (NCBI taxonomy): domain Eukaryota; kingdom Metazoa; phylum Chordata; class Amphibia; order Anura; family Ranidae; genus Lithobates; species Lithobates clamitans. The sequence goes on along the minus strand of JBBGZY010003466.1, from coordinate 141,412 downwards.
TCCTCGGTAGTGTAGTACATGGAAAATATCTTAGATCTTCAGTAGTGTAGTACATGGAGAATATCTTAGATCTTCAGTAGTGTAGTACATGGAGAATATCTTAGATCTTCAGTAGTGTGGTACATGGAGAATATCTTAGATCTTCAGTAGTGGAGTACATGGAGAATATCTTAGATCTTCAGTAGAGTAGTACATGGAGAATATCTTAGATCTTCAGTAGTGTATTACATGGAGAATATCTTAGATCTTCAGTAGTGTAGTACATGGAGAATATCTTAGATCTTCAGTAGTGTAGTACATGGAGAATATCTTAGATCTTCAGTAGTGTAGTACATGGAGAATATCTTAGATCTTCAGTAGTGTGGTACATGGAGAATATCTTAGATCTTCAGTAGTGTAGTACATGGAAAATATCTTAGATCTTCAGTAGTGTAGTACATGGAGAATATCTTAGATCTTCAGTAGTAGTACACAGAGAATATCTTAGATCTTCAGTAGTGTAGTACATGGAGAATATCTTAGATCTTCAGTAGTGTAGTACATGGAGAATATCTTAGATCTTCAGTAGTGTATTACATGGAGAATATCTTAGATCTTCAGTAGTAGTACATGGAGAATATCTTAGATCTTCAGTAGTGTAGTACATGGAGAATATCTTAGATCTTCAGTAGTGTGGTACATGGAGAATATCTTAGATCTTCAGTAGTGTAGTACATGGAGAATATCTTAGATCTTCAGTAGAGTAGTACATGGAGAATATCTTAGATCTTCAGTAGTGTATTACATGGAGAATATCTTAGATCTTCAGTAGTGTAGTACATGGAGAATATCTTAGATCTTCAGTAGTGTAGTACATGGAGAATATCTTAGATCTTCAGTAGTGTAGTACATGGAGAATATCTTAGATCTTCAGTAGTGTGGTACATGGAGAATATCTTAGATCTTCAGTAGTGTAGTACATGGAAAATATCTTAGATCTTCAGTAGTGTAGTACATGGAGAATATCTTAGATCTTCAGTAGTAGTACACAGAGAATATCTTAGATCTTCAGTAGTGTAGTACATGGAGAATATCTTAGATCTTCAGTAGTGTAGTACATGGAGAATATCTTAGATCTTCAGTAGTGTATTACATGGAGAATATCTTAGATCTTCAGTAGTAGTACATGGAGAATATCTTAGATCTTCAGTAGTGTAGTACATGGAGAATATCTTAGATCTTCAGTAGTGTAGTACATGGAGAATATCTTAGATCTTCAGTAGTAGTACATGGAGAATATCTTAGATCTTCAGTAGTGTAGTACATGGAGAATATTTTAGATCTTCGGTAGTGTAGTACATGGAGAATATTTTAGATCTTCAGTAGTGTAGTACATGGAGAATATCTTAGATCTTCAGTAGTGTAGTACATGGAGAATATTTTAGATCTTCAGTAGTGTAGTAAATGGAGAATATCTTAGATCTTCAGTAGTGTAGTACATGGAGAATATCTTAGATCTTCAGTAGTAGTACATGGAGAATATCTTAGATCTTCAGTAGTGTAGTACATGGAGAATATCTTAGATCTTCAGTAGTGTAGTCCATGGAGAATATTTTAGATCTTCAGTAGTGTAGTAAATGGCGAATATCTTAGATCTTCAGTAGTGTAGTACATGGAGTATATCTTAGATCTTCAGTAGTGTAGTACATGGAGAATATCTTAGATCTTCAGTAGTGTAGTACATGGAGAATATCTTAGATCTTCAGTAGTATATTACATGGAGAATATCTTAGATCTTCAGTGGTGTAGTACATGGAGAATATCTTAGATCTTCAGTAGTGTAGTCGATGGAGAATATTTTAGATCTTCAGTAGTAGTACATGGAGAATACAATGCCTTGAAAAGTATTCATAACCCTTAAAAATTTTCCACATTTTGTCATGTTACAACCAGAAAAACATAAATGTATTTTATTGGGATTTTATGGATAGACCAGCACAAAGTGTCACATAATTATGACATGGAAGGAAAATGATAAATGATACAAATAAATATGTGAAAAGTATGGGGGGGGGGCATTTGTATGGGGCCCTCCTGAGTCAATACTTTGTAGAACCCCCTTTCTCTGCAAGTCTTTTTGGGGGTGTCTCTACCAGCTTTGCACATCTAGAGAGGACATTTTTGCCCATTCTTCTTTGTAAAATATCTCAAGCTCTGTCAGATTGTATGGAGAGCGTCTGTGAACAGCAATTTTCAAGTCTTACCACAGATTCTCAATGTAATTTAGGTCTGGACTGTGACTGGGCCATTCTAACACATGAATATGCTTTGATCTAAAACATTCCATTGTAGCTCTGGCTGTATGTTTCCGGTCGTTGTCCTGCTGGAAGGTGAACCTCCCCCCCGGTCTCAAGTCTTTTGCAGACTTTAACAGGTTTTCTTCTAAGATTGTCCTGTATTTGGCTCCATCCATCTTCCCATCAACTCTGACCAGCTTCCCTGTCCCTGCTGAGGAAAAGCATCCCCACCACATGATGCTGCCACACCATGTTTCACGGTGGGGATGGTGTGTTCAGGGTGATGTGCAGTGTTAGTTTTCCCCCACACATAGCGTTTTGCTTTAAGGCCAAAAAGTTGAATTTTGGTCTCATGTGACCAGATCACCTTCTTCCACATGTTTGCTGTGTCCTCCACATGGCTTCTCACAAACTACAAACAGGACTTCTTATGACTTTCTTTCACCAATGTCTTTCTTCTTGTCACTCTTCCATAAAGGGCAGATTTGTGGAGAACACGACTAATAGTTGTCCTGTGGACAGATTCTCCCACCTGAGCTGTGGATCTCTGCAGCTCCTCCAGAGTTACCATGGACCTCTTGGCTCTTCTCTGATGAAAGTTCTCCTTGCCCGGCCGGTCAGTTTAGGTGGACGGCCATGCCTTGGTAGGTTTGCAGTTGTGCCATACTCTTTCCATTTTTTAAATGATGATTTATTCAAAGCTTGGGGAATTTTGTTAAAATCCTAACCCTGCTTTAAACTTCTCCACAACTTTATCCCTGACCTGTCTGGTGTGTTCCTTGGCCTGTTTGTTCACTAAGGTTCTCTAACAAACCTCCCCTCTTAGGGCTTCACAGAACAACTGTATTTATACTGAGATTAAATGACACACAGGTGGACTTTACTAATGGGGGGACTTCTGAAGGCAATTCCACTAGATTTTAGTTAAGGGTATCGGAGTAAAGGGGGCTGAATACAAATGCCCCCCCCCCCCCCACACACACACACACACTTTTCACATATTTATTTGTAAAAAATATTGAAAACCATTTATCATTTTCCTTCCACTTCACAATTGTGAGCCACTTTGTGTTGATCTATCACATAAAATCCCAATAACATATATTTACGTTTTTGGTTGTAACATGACAAAATGTGGAAAATTTCAAGGGGTATGAATTCTTTTTCAAGGTACTGTATTTCAGATCCTCAGCGGTATAGTACATGGAGAATATTTTAGATCTTTAGAAGTGTGAAACAGCTGGACAGTTGGCCAATCTAAGATCATGGGAGACATGGCAGAATATTCTTCAGGCCTGGAACATTAGAGTCACAAAGGGTCATAGAGGTAATATCCTGTGGAACATCGGACAGTTGGCCAATGCAAGATTATGGGAGACATAGCAGAATATTCTTCAGGCCTGGAACTGTAGTGTCCCCTAGGGTTATATAGGTAATGTCCTATGAACCAGCTGGACAGTGGGCCAACTCAAGGTTATAGGAGACAGGGCAAAATATTCTGCAGGCCTGGAACTGTAGAGTCACTGAAGTTCATAGAGGTAATATCATATTGAAACATCTGTTATTTCGCCAATCCAAGATTATGGGAGACATGGCATGATATTCTTCAGGCCTGGAGCCGTGAAGTCACTGAGGGTCATAGAGGTAATATCTTAATTAAACATCTGACTGTTGGTCAATACAAGGTTATATGAGACATGGAAGAATATTCTTCAGGCCTGGAACATTAGAGAAATTGAGGTTCATAATAAATAAAATAAAGAAATAATATGCGAAGAAGTAGAATTTCTCTTGTTGCTGGATTATATAAAGGAGTTTATCGCTCTCTGAGCCGTATTCCAGTCCACGAGGCATTGACTATATAAAATGAATGTGTGATACCACCAGAGATCCTTATACTAGATCACGGTGATGGTCATCACTTATCCAGGTCATGATGTAGCTATTAGGCCTCATTCACTTCTGAGTGTTTTGTAGTTTGTAGCTCTAAAATAAAAAAAAAAGCTCAACAAGCAAAAACAAATTGGATTGAATAGCCCTTGTTCCCATCTGAATGCCTGTCACCCCAAAAAGTACAAGAGACACTTTTCAGGCAGATTTTGGTGTTTTGGACCACATAGACTTAAATGGGAACACCTGAAAATTAGTTTTTTGCCTGTATTAACTGATCTCCTCCCCCTAATGATGTCCATTGGTTAAAAGAAAAAGCCTGAAGCTTGAATACACATGATACAAAACTCCTGTATACACTTGTAAAATCGATCAAGAAATCTCCAATAAAAACCCCTGAAAATTTCTCTGCTCAGGTGTGAATGGAGCCTTAGAAAGGCGCTGAATGTGACTTCCTACTAGCCGTATATTTGATGTATTAAAATCTGTATTTTGTCTATTTTCCTCAGAGGAACGCTTGCTGCGGCTCTCTGGAGGTGGCAGTCCCTGTGCCGGTCGGGTGGAGGTTCTTAAGGATGATGTTTGGGGAGCTGTATGCGATGATCATTGGGACGCCCTCGATGCAGAAGTCACGTGTCGGCAGTTGGGTTGTGGTTCGGCACTGGCAGCCTATGGAGCATCTCATTTTGGAGTTGGACCACCACAGATCCATTTGGATGACGTGAAATGTTTGGGTTCTGAGAATTTTCTATGGGAATGCCCATCAGAAAGGAGACATGACTGCACCGAGAAGGAGCATGCTGGTGTCCTGTGTTCAAGTGAGTTCTACAATCTGGAGATGGTATAAAATTGGGCAACCGACTGAATCCATTTAATGGGATGAAGGTCTCACAGTGAAAATACATCAAAACTGATATCTAACTAGAAAATGCATTTCCTGGGGAAAATGCGTGGGAATGCTGAATTGCTAAAACGGCCCCCAGCAAAATTGCCCCCATCATATTGCCATCAAAATTGTCCCATCATATTGCCACCATCAAAACTGCCCCATCAGAATTGCCCTATCAAAACAGCCCCATCATATTGCCACCATCAAAACTGCCCCATCAGAATTACCCCATCAAAACTGCCACATCATATTCCTCTATTATAAATCAGTACATGGTGTGTCTGTCCCCTCCCCCGGGCTCTGTAATCAGCTGAGATGCTCCAGCCACCTTCCCCCCTGTGTATAACAGAAGCTTTGGTAACCATGGCAACAAAACAAACACTAACAGTACACTCTGATTAATGGCTAAAATTTCCTGAAATGACCTCTAAACAAATGGCCGTATTTTAAAAACTATACATACTACAGCGAAGATCTTTATATTGTGAGAATCACAAGACCCAGACCTAGATTTTGATGTATAGTATGTCTCTGAAATATTAAAATTGAAGGCACGGTCGCAGTTTAGAAATTGCCCTTCAAATTTGAAGGGGCTAGAGTGTAGTTTCAATGAATGTCAATGGACGGTGTGAGTTGCAAACAAATGGTCATATTGTGAAAACTATCAGGACTATGGCTTAGCCGTGGACATGTTTAGTGGCAGCAGGGATAGCTGAACGTTTTGATATAAGATTTGTGTAGGTGGGCTTGAAAATGAGGGAGTGGCGGCAGTTTAGAAATCATGTTCTGATTTTTCAGCTTTTGTCCCCTCCCCCGGGCTCTGTAATCAGAGCTGAGATGCTCCAGCCACCTCCCCCCCTGTGTATAACAGAAACTTTGGTAACCATGGCAACAAAACAAACACAGTACACTCTGATTAATGGCTAAAATTTCCTGAAATGACCTCTAAACAAAAAGCTTTTTCTCAAAAACTGTAAAAGATATAGCCAGATAGCTGAATATTTTGTGAACATTTTAAAGTTTGTTTGGTGTCTCTAGGTGAAAGTATGAGGGAGCTGAAACTTTTGGGAGCGGAAGAAAAATTTAAGGATTTCAAGCATGCTCCCATTGACTTCAATGTTAAAAAAAAGTGATAAAAAGCTTAATATTTTAAAAAGTATAAATGGTAGAAAAAAGTTGAAAAAGAGCACACCTCAGCTAAAAGAGACGAACATTTTGATAGTTGAATGGTTTTAATAGCTGAAAGTATGCAGAAGTTACGCATTACCGAAAAACGTACGGAATAAAATTTCAAACTAGACTAGAAAAGGTACAATTTCTGGGGAAATTGTGAAAGTGTTCTTGCCTCTACAACTGGAGTGGGCGGAGTAACTGGGTGGGGTGGAGTGGCTTGAGTAACTGTGAAAAGTGTTAAAAAGCTTAATATTTTAAAAAGTATAAATAGTAGTAAAAAAGTTCCATCATTCGCTGAAAGAGCTGAACATTTTTTTCAAAAGTAATTTTTTTTTTCAAAAATGAATTTTTTTTAATCAAAAATGATTTTTTTTTTCTTCAAAAATGATTTTTTTTTTCAAAAGTAATTTTTTTTTTCAAAGGTAATTTTTTTTTTTTCAAAAATTAATTTTTTTATTTCAAAAATAATTTTTTTTTCGAAATTATTATTTTTTTTAAAGTAATTTTTTTTTCAAAAATAATTTTTTTTTTTCAAAAATATTTTTTTTTTCAAATATATTTTTTTTTCAAAAATAATTTTTTTTTTAAAAGAAATTTTTTTTTCAAAAATATTTTTTTTTTTCAAAAATATTTTTTTTTTCAAAAATATATATTTTTTTTTAAAAATGATTTTTTTTTCCAAAAATTATTTTTTTACTTTTTTCAAAAAAATTTTTTTTTTTTCAAAAATATTTTTTTTTTTACATGGGGCGGTCATAATGTTTTGGCTGATCATGGGGTGGTCATAATGTTTTGGCTGATCATGGGGTGGTCATAATGTTTTGGCTGATCATGGGGTTGTCAGCTTTTGTCACTTCCCACTCTAGTTTTGAACATTTTGCCATTCATTCCTATGGGACCAATTTCGCCGCAAAAACGTCATTTCGTGGACCATTCGGCAAAACATTCCACAAAGTAATAACACACCAATCGGGAACAATCTGCTAGTTTCGGTATATTATTTGTCTCTGTAGTGTAAAAACTGTGGGAGGAGTCTACAAGCATTATCAAGTCTAGCAGATGAAGTCACATGCATTTGGGGTGTCTCAGCATCTTGTGTTTACAACCACTGTTTCCTAGCAACGCTCATGCCCTGTTTATGCTTCCCAAATACTACTTCATCAAAACTGCCCCATCAGAATTACCCCATCAAAACTGCCCCCTCATATTCCTCTATTATAAATCAGTACATGGTGTGTCTGTCCCCTCCCCCGGGCTCTGTAATCAGCTGAGATGCTCCAGCCACCTTCCCCCCTGTGTATAACAGAAGCTTTGGTAACCATGGCAACAAAACAAACACTAACAGTACACTCTGATTAATGGCTAAAATTTCCTGAAATGACCTCTAAACAAATGGCCGTATTTTAAAAACTATACATCCTACAGCGAAGATCTTTATATTGTGAGAATCACAAGACCCAGACCTAGATTTTGATGTATAGTATGTCTCTGAAATATTAAAAATGAAGGCACAGTCGCAGTTTAGAAATTGCCCTTCAAATTTGGAGGGGGCTAGAGTGTAGTTTCAATGAATGTCAATGGACGGCGTGAGTTGCAAGCAAATGGTCATATTGTGAAAACTATCAGGACTATGGCTTAGCCGTGGACATGTTTAGTGGCAGCAGGGATAGCTGAACGTTTTGATATAAGATTTGTGTAGGTGGGCTTGAAAATGAGGGAGTGGCGGCAGTTTAGAAATCATGTTCTGATTTTCCAGCTTTTGTCATCTCCCACTCTAGTTTCCCCATTCATTCCTATGGGACCAATTTCGCCGCAAAAACGATGATATTTCGTGAACCATTCGGCGAAACGTTCCACAAAGTAATAGCACACCATTCGGGAACAATCCGCACGTTTCGGTATATTTCTTGTCTATGTAGTGTAAAAACTGTGGGAGGAGTTAGGGTGGTAAATTTGGCTATAATAATAAGAATAATATATATGTGAGATAACAGTAAGTGGTCTTGCTATGCAAGAACACTTAAAAATGCATTTCCTGGGGAAAATGCGTGGGAATGCTGAATAGCTAAATTGCTAAAATGGCCGCCATCAAAACTGCCCCATCATATTGCCACCATCAAAACTGCCCCATCAGAATTGCCCCATCAAAACTGCCCCATCATATTGCCACCATCAAAACTGCCCCCATCAAAACTGCCCCATCATATTGCCACCTTTAAAACTGCTCCATTAAAATTGTCCCCATCAAAACTGCCCCATCATATTGCCACCATCAAAACTGCCCCATCAGAATTGCCCCATCAAAACTGCCCCATGATATTGCCACCATGAAAACTGCCCCATCAGAATTGCCCTATCAAAACTGCCCATCATATTGCCACCATCAAAACTGCCCCATCAGAATTGTCCCATCAAAACTGCCCCATCATATTGCCACCATCAAAACTGACCCATCATAATTGCCACCAATAAAACTGCCCCATCATAATTGCCCCATCAAAACTGCCCCATCAGAATTGCCCTATCAAAACTGCCCCATCATATTCCTCTATTATAAATCAGTACATCGTGTGTCTGTCCCCTCCCCCCGGGCTCTGTATTCAGAGCTGAGATGCTCCAGCCACCTCCCCCCCTGTGTATAACTTTGGTAACCATGGCAACAAAACAAATACAGTACACTCTGATTAATGGCTAAAATTTCCTGAAATTACCTCTAAACAAAAAGCTTTTTCTCAAAAACTGTAAAAGATATCAAACTGAAAAGATATAGCAAGATAGCTGAATATTTTGTGAACATTTTAAAGTTTGTTTGGTGTCTCTAGGTGAAAGTATGAAGGAGCTGAAACTTTTGGGAGCGGAAGAAGAATTTAAGGATTTCAAGCATGCTCCCATTGACTTCAATGTTAAAAAAAGTGATAAAAAGCTTAATATTTTAAAAAGTGTAAATGGTAGAAAAAAAGTTGAAAAAGAGCACACATCAGCTAAAAGAGACGAACATTTTAATAGTTGAATGGTTTTAATAGCTGAAAGTATGCAGAAGTTACGCAGAGCCAAAAACGTACGGAATAAAATTAAGATTAAAAATAAATAAAATCGAATAACAATAGTGGGACTGCTAAAGCATTCCCACTAATAACTAGAAAATGCATTTCCTGGGGAAAATGCGTGGGAATGCTGAATTGCTAAAACGGCCCCCAGCAAAATTGCCCCCATCATATTGCCATCAAAACTGTCCCATCATATTGCCACCATCAAAACTGCCCCATCAGAATTGCCCTATCAAAACAGCCCCATCATATTGCCACCATCAAAACTACCCCATCATATTGCCACCATCAAAACTGCCCCATCAGAATTACCCCATCAAAACTGCCCCATCATGTTCCTCTATTATAAATCAGTACATGGTGTGTCTGTCCCCTCCCCCGGGCTCTGTAATCAGAGCTGAGATGCTCCAGCCACCTCCCCCCCTGTGTATAACAGAAGCTTTGGTAACCATGGCAACAAAACAAACACTAACAGTACACTCTGATTAATGGCTAAAATTTCCTGAAATGACCTCTAAACAAATGGCCGTATTTTAAAAACTATACATCCTACAGCGAAGATCTTTATATTGTGAGAATCACAAGACCCAGACCTAGATTTTGATACAAAGTATGTCTCTGAAATATTAAAATTGAAGGCACGGTCGCAGTTTAGAAATTGCCCTTCAAATTTGAAGGGGCTAGAGTGTAGTTTCAATGAATGTCAATGGACGGTGTGAGTTGCAAACAAATGGTCATATTGTGAAAACTATCAGGACTATGGCTTAGCCGTGGACATGTTTAGTGGCAGCAGGGATAGCTGAACGTTTTGATATAAGATTTGTGTAGGTGGGCTTGAAAATGAGGGAGTGGCGGCAGTTTAGAAATCATGTTCTGATTTTTCAGCTTTTGTCCCCTCCCCCAGGCTCTGTAATCAGAGCTGAGATGCTCCAGCCACCTCCCCCCCTGTGTATAACAGAAGCTTTGGTAACCATGGCAACAAAACACACACAGTACACTCTGATTAATGGCTAAAATTTCTTGAAATGACCTCTAAACAAAAAGCTTTTTCTCAAAAACTGTAAAAGATATCAAACTGAAAAGATATAGCCAGATAGCTGAATATTTTGTGAACATTTTAAAGTTTGTTTGGTGTCTCTAGGTGAAAGTATGAAGGAGCTGAAACTTTTGGGAGCGGAAGAAAAATTTAAGGATTTCAAGCATGCTCCCATTGACTTCAATGTTAAAAAAAAGTGATAAAAAGCTTAATATTTTAAAAAGTATAAATGGTAGAAAAAAAGTTGAAAAAGAGCACACCTCAGCTAAAAGAGACAAACATTTTGATAGTTGAATGGTTTTAATAGCTGAAAGTATGCAGAAGTTACGCATTACCGAAAAACGTACAGAATAAAATTAAAATTAAAAATAAATAAAATCGAATAACACTAGTGGGACTGCTAAAGCATTCCCACTAATAAATAAAATCGAATAACAATAGTGGGACTGCTAAAGCATTCCCACTAATTAATGTGTATGAATATATCCAAGATCTATATAGATATATTGGGTTAGGAGGTAATATGTTCTATTTTACCCCCATAAATGGTTGCTCACACCAGACCTTGTGGCATAATTTGCTGTATTTCCCAGTCTGGGTTAGAATATATCCACAGTGATTAGTAGAACCAGTTCAGCCTAATGGTGTTCTGATCCAAGTGTCACTATGCAAAACACATACTTTGTATAACCCAGTCTGTATGGACAGGAAAATTGCTGACTAGACAAGATCCACAGGCAGTGTCTAACTCAGACATGGAATCCAATGTCATTTATGCCACCCTGGTACATTCTGGAGGACGCTGTTCCTTCTTTTCTTCTTAGAGGTGGAAAGACAATAAATAGGCCACATTGACAGCACAAGTGTCTTACAGAATGCTGAGGAAATATCCCGTGTGCACATACTTGCTGCTTCACCTTCAAGGCAGTCCAAGTGAAGCCTTCAAAACACAAAGTGATGATCGCACTGGTGGATTTTTCAGGACAGAATGGGTGGCTACCTGGGGCCCCAGACTCCCGGAGAGCCCATAGGAGATACAAAAAAATTCTGCACTTCAGTTTATAAGAAGAGGAGTTCCACCCATTTAAAAGTCAGCAGCTTCAAAAAGTGTATCTGCTGACTTTTCATGATCGGACACTCACCTGTCCCACGGTCCAGCGATGCGGGCGCACAAATCCCCGCTCCTCTCCCCCTCCTCTCAGCAGTGCCGGCATTCTAACTGTGGGCATTGCACATGCGCGAGCCATGCTGTGAATGGCCGGGAAATCTTCTGGGAATTGTGACATATCCCAGAAGATTGCAGGGAGGGAGGGGGAGAGGTGATCTTCTTCCCGGCGCCGCAGTGCCAGGGAAGTGGGAGCTGGGTGCCTCTAAAAACATGGTACCCGCTCCCCCCCCCCCACCCCCAAAAAAATTAAGTGCCAATTGTGGCATGTCAGGGGGTCCGCTTTAACATGTGTATCCCTTTTTGGGAAGTGGGAGTGGGGGGGTTATGAGAAATGGCCTTTCCAAACAGGATATTGCTCTAAACCCATAGGTAAGTATGAGAACCAGAATCTTCACTAAGTGGATATGTGGGATTTATAATAAAGCTGGCAGAGCCTCCACCCAGGACAGTACAGGGCTTTCACCCACCCCACCCAGGGCAGGGCCCCAACCCTGGACAGAGCATCCAGGACAGGGCCTCCACCCAGGACAGTACAGGGCTTTAACCCACCCAGGACAGTACAGGGCTTTCACCCAGGACAGTACAGGGCTTTCACCCACCCAGGACAGTACAGGGCTTTCACCCAGGACAGTACAGGGCTTTCACCCACCCCACCCAGGGCAGGGCCCCAACCCTGGACAGAGCATCCAGGACAGGGCCTCCACCCAGGACAGTACAGGACTTTCACCCACCCCACCCAGGGCAGGGCCCCAACCCTGGACAGGGCCCCAACCCTGGACAGAGCATCCAGGACAGGGCCTCCACCCAGTACAGAGGACCCACTCAGGACAGAGGACCCACCCAGGACAGAGGACCCACCCAGGACAGGGCCTCCACCCAGGACAGGGCCTCCACCCAGGACATAGCGTCCAGGACAGGGCCGGGTCCCCACCAAGGGCAGGGCACCCACCCAGAATGGAACAGACCACCCACCCAATACAGGACAGATCCTCCACCCAGGACAGAGCTGCCCACCCAGGACAGGTCCCCCAACAGGGACAGGGCCTCCATTCGGAACAAGGCTCCCACCCAGGGCAGGACTGGGCCTCCATCCAGGACATCCAGGACTAAATACAAAGGGGATTCCCTTCTCTGGGAAATTTACTAGTAATCTAATTAAATTCAATAGAAGAAGAACTACTGCACCCAGCATATAATATTACCCATAAGTATATAGATGTACACCAGTATAGAAATAATAGAAGCTTTTTATAAGAAGAGAATAATAACCAACCAAACATCCAATGTACAAACAGGGATTATCAGCAAAGGGCCCAATAAGAGTCCTGGGGGAATTGTGTATATATACCCGGGTATATATATAATATATATAATTAGAGATCCCTCTATATGCATGTTGCAGTAAAGTCCAGTTGCCGGGGCCCCCTGAGGACAATGTGGCGTTTGTCTTTGTGTCGGATACCTGAAGACAAGATCTGCAATGATGGGGAGATCTTCCTGTTGTCCAACCAGCTTGGAATGCAGCTTCTCAAATGCAAAGACTGTGGTGTGCCAATGAAACTCAGAGTCAGTATCTACTTTGCTCTTAGTACCTAAATAACACCGAGATAGTCAAAGCTAATAGGAGCGGGCATCAGTTCCCTACACGAGTACTCTGACTTTTATCAATAGGAGGTCAAAAATTAAATCCTTTATACCTTTTGACTAGCAATTGTGGATACTACTTGTCATGGTGATCAAACGATTGGAACAAGCTATAGCAGTCATATGGTAGGTGGATTCTCCGGGTTGGTAAGTAAAAGGGACTAGGTCAGCCTTTCTGAACCCTTTTACCAAGGAGGAAACCTTGAAATAATTTTCCAATCTCAGGGAACCCCTGCATTGGTGATCAGTGTGAAGAATGTTCCTTACATTGGTGGTCAGTGAGAGGAATGTTCCTTACATTGGTGATCAGTGAGAAGAATGTTCCTTACATTGGTGATCAGTGAGAAGAATGTCCCTTACATTGGTGATCAGTGTGAAGAATGCTCTTTACAATGGTGGTCAGTGAGAAGAATGTTCCTTACATTGGTGGTCAGTGAGAAGAATGTCCCTTACATTGGTGATCAGTGTGAAGAATGCTCTTTACAATGGTGGTCAGTGAGAAGAATGCTCTTTACAATGGTGGTCAGTGAGAAGAATGTTCCTTACATTGGTGGTCAGTGAGAAGAATGTTCCTTACATTGGTGGTCAGTGAGAGGAATGTTCCTTACATTGGTGATCAGTGAGAAGAATGTTCCTTACATTGGTGATCAGTGAGAAGAATGTCCCTTACATTGGTGATCAGTGAGAAGAATGTTCCTTACATTGGTGATCAGTGAGAAGAATGCTCCTTACATTGGTGGTCAGTGAGAAGAATGTTCCTTACATTGGTGATCAGTGAGAAGAATGTCCCTTACATTGGTGATCAGTGAGAAGAATGTTCCTTACATTGGTGATCAGTGAGAAGAATGTTCCTTACATTGGTGATCAGTGAGAAGAATGTCCCTTACATTGGTGATCAGTGGGAAGAACGTTCCTTACATTGGTGATCAGTGAGAAGAATGTCCCTTACATTGGTGATCAGTGAGAAGAATGTTCCTTACATCGGTGATCAGTGAGAAGAATGTTCCTTACATTGGTGGTCAGTGAGAAGAATGTTCCTTAGATTGGTGATCAGTGAGAAGAATGTTCCTTACATTGGTGATCAGTGGGAAGAATGTTCCTTACATTGGTGGTCAGTGAGAAGAATGTCCCTTACATTGGTGATCAGTGAGAAGAATGCTCCTTACATTGGTGATCAGTGAGAAGAATGTTCCTTACATTGGTGATCAGTGAGAAGAATGTTCCTTACATTGGTGATCAGTGGGAAGAATGTTCCTTACATTGGTGATCAGTGAGAAGAATGTTCCTTACATTGGTGATCAGTGAGAAGAATGTTCCTTACATTGGTGATCAGTGAGAAGAATGTTCCTTACATTGGTGATCAGTGAGAAGAATGTTCCTTACATTGGTGATCAGTGAGAAGAATGTTCCTTACATTGGTGATCAGTGAGAAGAATGTTCCTTACATTGGTGATCAGTGAGAAGAATGTTCCTTACATTGGTGATCAGTGAGAAGAATGTTCCTTACATTGGTGATCAGTGGGAAGAATGTTCCTTACATTGGTGATCAGTGAGAAGAATGTCCCTTACATTTGTGATCAGTGGGAAGAATGTTCCTTACATTGGTGGTCAGTGAGAAGAATGTTCCTTACATTGGTGATCAGTGAGAAGAATGTTCCTTACATTGGTGATCAGTGAGAAGAATTTTCCTTACATTGGTGATCAGTGAGAAGAATGTCCCTTACATTGGTGATCAGTGAGAAGAATGTCCCTTACATTGGTGATCAGTGGGAAGAATGTTCCTTACATTGGTGATCAGTGAGAAGAATGTCCCTTACATTTGTGATCAGTGGGAAGAATGTTCCTTACATTGGTGGTCAGTGAGAAGAATGTTCCTTACATTGGTGATCAGTGGGAAGAATGTTCCTTACATTGGTGATCAGTGAGAAGAATGTTCCTTACATTGGTGATCAGTGGGAAGAATGTTCCTTACATTGGTGATTAGTGAGAAGAATGTCCCTTACATTGGTGATCAGTGGGAAGAATGTTCCTTACATAGGTGGTTAGTGGGAAGAATGTTCCTTACATTGGTGATCAGTGAGAAGAATGTTCCTTACATTGGTGATCAGTGAGAAGAATGTTCCTTACATTGGTGATCAGTGAGAAGAATGTTCCTTACATTGGTGGTCAGTGAGAAGAATACTCATTACATAGGTGGTTAGTGGGAAGAATTCTCATTACATAGGTGGTCATTGGGAAGAATACTCATTACATTGGTGGTCAGAGGGAAGAATACTCATTACATAGGTGGTCAGAGGGAAGAATACTCATTACATAGGTGGTCATTGGGAAGAATACTCATTACATTGGTGGTCAGAGGGAAGAATACTCATTACATAGGTGGTCAGAGGGAAGAATACTCATTACATTGGTGGTCAGAGGGAAGAATACCCATTACATAGGTGGTTAGTGGGAAGAATACTCATTACATAGGTGGTTAGTGGGAAGAATACTCATTACATAGGTGGTTAGTGGGAAGAATACTCATTACATAGGTGGTTAGTGGGAAGAATACTCATTACATAGGTGGTTAGTGGGAAGAATACTCATTACATAGGTGGTTATTGGGAAGAATACTCATTACATAGGTGGTCATTGGGAAGAATACTCATTACATAGGTGGTTATTGGGAAGAATACTCATTACATAGGTGGTTAGTGGGAATGTACCTGAGAGGCAGAAATTAGTCCTTGCTGAAGGAAACCTAACAACCTCTGGAAGAACCCTGGTTGAGGAAGGCTGACGTAGGGTGATTACTGTCCCTGCTGGACTCATCCTGGAACAGATACTTTCAGGATGGTGAGCAGGAGGACACTGATGAGTAATGCCCGGTACACAAGACCGGACTTTACAGCATACTTGGTTCGGTGGACCGGAGTCTGTCGGACAATTCGATCTTGTGTGGGCTCCACAAACTTTTTTTCCCCAAAAGTTTGACGGACCTAGAAATGAAACCTGTTTCAAATCTTTTCGACGGACTCGAGTCTGTATGCTAGTCCGACTTTTCGATGGATTTGAGTCCAGTGGAAAATTCCGCTCGTCTGTATGCAAGTCCGACGGACGAAATCCGACGCTAGGGCAGCTATTGGCTACTGGCTATGATCTTCCTTGTTTTAGTCCGGTTGTACGTCATCACGTACGAATCCATCGGACTTTGGTTGATCGTGTGTAGGCAAGTCCGTTTATTCGGAAAGTCCGCAGGACAAAGTCTGCGGTAAAGTCCGCTCGTGTGTACGCGGCATAACTCTTCCCCGAAGTCCTCTGCAGTCTCCAATGAATGAACCACTTAGCAGAGTGTTGGAAAACATTATTGTGTGGTTATTGACTCCCAGCTCTCCATTACTCTCTTTATTCTCCTGCAGAACATCATGAAGTTCGCCTGTCTGGAGGTCCCAATAACTGTTCGGGTCGTCTGGAAGTTTATATGGATGGAGTTTGGGCGACGGTGTGTGATGGTTCCTGGTATGATGACGATTCCGACAAAGTGTGTAAAGATCTTGGCTGCGAATCGTTTGTGAAAAACACCAAATATGAACATACACTGGGTACGAGTGTGACCTTTCTGTGTTCTCATTCCTATTCGTTATGGGAATGCAAGATCTTAAAGAAGAACCCCAACACCTGCCGCCAAGCCAAGGCTGTGGGCATCGTCTGCAATGGTAAGGAAAAAATCTGAATCGTTCATTTCTTATTTCTGTGTACAGTATATACACTATATTACCAAAAGTATTGGGACGCCTGCCTTTATATGAATTTTAAAGTGGTTCTAAACCCAAGAAAAAAAACCCTGCAAGACAAAGGCATCATGAGCTAGTATGCATAGCATAGCATACTAGCTCATTATATATTACTTACCTGAGGTTGAAGCCCCCACAGCCATTATTATTATTATTATTATTATTATTATACGAGATATATAGCGCCAACAGTTTACTCAGCGCTTTACAATGTATAAGGGGGACAACACAATTACAGTACAGTTCAATACAAAAGGTACAGGAGGGCCCTGCTCGTAGAGCTTACATTCTAAAGGGAGGGGGTGGTGGTACAAAAGGTAATAGCCGCAAAGAATGATTTGATGGGGGTGGCTCAGGGACAGTTATGTGGGTGTGGGATAGGCTTCCCTGAATAAATGAGTTTTCAAGGATCTCCTAAAGGTGGACAGGGTAGGGGCTGATCGGACATACTGGGGCAGGGAATTCCAGAGGATGGGAGAGGCTCTGGAGAAGTCCTGAAGGCGAGCATGGGAGGAGGTAACAAGGGAGCTAGAGAGCAGGAGGTCCTGGGAGGAGCGAAGGGGGCGATTTGGGCGATATCTGCAGATGAGGTTGGTGATGTAGATGGGGGCGATGTTGTGAATGGCCTTGTATGTTATGGTTAGCATTTTGAATTTTATACGGTGGGGAGGGGAAGCCAGTGAAGGGATTGGCAGAGAGGGGCGGCAGTCACGGATCGATTAGTGAGGTGTATTAGTCTAGCAGCAGCATTCATAATAGACTGAAGGGGGGATAGCCTGCTTAAGGGTAGGCCATTAAGGAGAGAGTTGCAATAGTCAAGGTGGGAAATAATCAAGGAGTGAATAAGTTGTTTTGTAGTGTCATTAGTCAGGAAGGGTCGAATTTTGGAGATGTTGCGGAGGTTAAGGCGGCAGGATTTAGCCAGTGATTGGATATGGGGGCTGAAGGAGAGGTCAGAGTCAAGGATTACACCCAGGACTCTGGCATGTGTGGAGGGACCAATGGTTGTGTTGTTGATATTAATGGTGAAGTCACAGGAGGGGGACCGTGAAGGAGGAAATATAACAAGCTCAGTTTTAGAAAGATTAAGTTTGAGGAAGTGGTGTGACATCCATACCGATATGTCATTCAGCAAGTTTGAGATCCGTGAGGAGATAGTGGGGGTGAGTTGGGGAGTGGAGAGATAGATCTGTGTGTCATCGGCATAGAGATGGTATTGGAAGCCATGGGAGGTGATCAACTGGCCCAGGGAAGAGGTATAGAGTGAGAAAAGGAGAGGCCCAAGGACAGAGCCTTGGGGTACCCCAACAGAAAGAGGAAGGGGAGCGGAGGAGATGGAGTTGTAAGTGACGCTGAAAGTGCGCTGAGATAGGTAGGAGGAGAACCAGGATAATGCAGAATCACGGAGGCCAAGGGAGTGTAATTTGCTGAGGAGCAGCAGGTGGTCAACTGTGTCAAAGGCAGCAGAGAGGTCTAAAAGTATGAGTATGGAGTAGTGGCCATTGGTTTTGGCAGTTATTAGGTCATTGGTGATTTGTAGTAGGGCAGTTTCAGTCGAATGTTGTAGGCGGAAGCCAGACTGTAGGGGGTCGAGAAGGTTGTTGTCCGTGAGGTAGCGACTCATTTGGTCATGAACAAGGCGTTCGATGAGCTTGGAGGCAAACGGGAGAAGGGAGATAGGTCTTAAGGTCTTAAGTTATTCAAACAGGTGGGGTCTAGTGAGGGTTTTTTGAGTATGGGGGTAACCAGTGCATGTTTGAACGGGGAAGGAAAGGTGCCGGAGGAGAGGGAGAGGTCACAGCCATCCTCGTACACCGCTCCGGCAGCCCACATCGCTCCCAGGGTTACTTCCGGGTATCGCAGGCTCCGGCGCTGTGATTGGCCAGAGCCGCGATGACGTCACTCCCGCACATACGCGCAGAAGCCACCGGTAACGGCACACTCACTGAAGCAACGGCACATACAAATACAGGGGATATCTCCTAAACAGTTCAGGTCTAGGAGACATCCGGGGTAGCTACAGGTAAACCTTATTATAGGCCTTATTATAGGCTTACGTGTAGCACAAAGTATGTTGTGAGGGTTTACAACCACTTTAATGGCATCCCAGTCTTAGTCCGGAGGGTTCAATATTGAGTTGGCTCCGCCCTTTGCAGCTATAACAGCTTCACCTCTTCTGGGAAGGCCGTCCACAAGGTTTAGGAGGGTGTCTATGGGAATGTTTGACCATTCTTCCAGAAGAGCATTTGTGAGGTCAGGCACTGAGAAGAGACGCTTGAGAGGGGATATGATTTCAATGTATAAATACCGGACTGGTGACCCCACAATATATAAATACCGGACTGGTGACCCCACAATAGAGAAATACCAGACAGGTGACCCCACAATATATAAATACCGGACTGGTGACCCCACAATATATAAATACCGGACTGGTGACCCCACAATATATAAATACCGGACTGGTGACCCCACAATATACAAATACCAGACTGGTGACCCCACAATATATAAATACCGGACTGGTGACCCCACAATATACAAATACCGGACTGGTGACCCCACAATATATAAATACCAGACTGGTGACCCTACAATATACAAATACCGGACTGGTGACCCTACAATATACAAATACCGGACTGGTGACCCCACAATATATAAATATCAGACTGGTGACCCCACAATATACAAATACCGGACTGGGGACCCCACAATATACAAATACCGGACTGGTGACCCCACAATATATAAATACCGGACTGGTGACCCCACAATATATAAATACCGGACTGGTGACCCCACAATATACAAATACCGGACTGGTGACCCCACAATATAGAAATACCGGACTGGTGACCCCACAATATAGAAATACAGGACTGGTGACCCCACAATATACAAATACCGGACTGGTGACCCCACAATATATAAATACTGGACTGGTGACCCCACAATAGAGAAATACCGGACTGGTGACCCCACAATATATAAATACTGTACTGGTGACCCCACAATAGGGATTAAACTTTTTCGCAGAAGAGAGTTTAATAAGACTCCTGGCCACTCATTACAATTAGAAGAAAAGAGGTTTAACCTTAAACTACGTAGAGGGTTCTTTACTGTAAGAGCGGCAAGGATGTGGAATTCCCTTCCACAGGCGGTGGTCTCAGTGGGGAGCATTGATAGCTTCAAGAAACTATTAGATAATCACCTGAATGACCGCAACATACAGGGATATATAATGTAATATGACATATAATCACACACATAGGTTGGACTTGTGTCTTTTTTCAACCTCACCTACTATGTAACTATTTAACTATGTTGGAGGAGAAGGCCTGGCTCGCAGTCTCCGCTCTAATTCATCCCAAAGGTGTTCTATGGGGTTGAGGTCAGAACTCTGTGCAGGCCAGTCATGTTCCTCCACCCCGAACTCACTCATCCATGTCTTTATGGAGCTTGCTGTGTGAACTGGTCCAAATCATTTGGTGGAGGGGGGATTATGATGTGGGGGGGAGATTATGATGTGGGGTGGAGGGGGGATTATGGTGTGGGGTTGTTTTTCAGAGGTTGGGCTTGGCCCCTTAGTTCCCAGAAGAGGTGAAGCTGTTATAGCTGCAAAGGGTGGGCCAAATTAATATTAACCCTCCGGACTAAGACTGGGATGCCTTAAAGTTCATGTGTGTGTAAAGGCAGGCGTCCCAATACTTTTGGTAATATGGTGATGGTGTGAGATCTTCCTGTCTGTGATCACACCATGGACAGATATCATGGCCTCCTATGGGAAAGGGAAACTATCTGGGTTTTCAGAATGATAACTCCCCCCCTCCCCCACACACACTGTAGAAGTGAAGTTATTGAAATTCTTTCTTCTGATCCGTCTTCTTTTTATGTACATTTATCTCTTTGTGTTTCCATTGGTTGTCTTTTCCAGGGTCAGGTGACTTCTATGATGAGATGACCACAGTGACCTCATCCAGCACACATTTCGATTGGCTCCTGACAGGTATTATTTATTGATTATAATGATCATATTTGTCATTTTCTCAGCAATTCACAGCAGCATCCGCTCATTCCACCCACTAAGAGGAATATTCCAGCCATGATGGCGGCTCCTTCTTATCTTCTATGGGGGGGGGAGGGGCACCAATGGTCCTCCATCATTTCACCTGAACACCATCTTCTGGACTACAGAATTCTCCCCCCAGGTCAGGATGGTTGTTGGTGTGAATTCTGGTTTGTTGGAACTGAATAGAGAATTCTGTACAGAAAATTCCAATATTCTGCCCATGTTTGTCCTGGGATGGTGGCCTTTAGAATGGAAAGAATTTTATGTCCTGCATGCAATAATACGGCTCTCAGCCATAGTGCTGAGGAGGGGTGAGGGGTGAGGAGTTCCCTTTATATTTCTGTTTGGCTTTATGACACTAATCCCTACTTTTTGTGTCTTAGGGTCACCCCCTGTCCCCAGTGATGCCACCCATTCCTACTTCATTATCGTCTGTGCTCTCCTTCTCAGCCTTCTCCTCATGTCTGTCCTTGTCTTCACAACCATCATCTGGAGACTCCGATTAAAGCAGAGTAAGGAATATTATATGGTATAGCGGTAAGGAATATTATATGGCATAGTGGTAAGGAATATTATATGACATAGTGGTAAGGAATATTATATGACATAGTGGTAAGGAATATTATATGGTATAGTGGTAAGGAATATTATATGACATAGTGGTAAGGAATATTATATGACATAGCGGTAAGGAATATTATATGGCATAGTGGTAAGGAATATTATATGACATAGTGGTAAGGAATATTATATGGTATAGTGGTAAGGAATATTATATGACATAGTGGTAAGGAATATTATATGACATAGTGGTAAGGAATATTATATGGCATAGTGGTAAGAAATATTATATGACATAGTGGTAAGGAATATTATATGGTATAGTGGTAAGGAATATTATATGACATAGTGGTAAGGAATATTATATGACATAGTGGTAAGGAATATTATATGGCATAGTGGTAAGGAATATTATATGGCATAGTGGTAAGGAATATTATATGACATAGTGGTAAGGAAGAGTCCATGGAATAGTGGTAAGGAATATTATATGGCATAGTGGTAAGGAATATTATATGACATAGTGGTAAGGAAGAGTCCATGGAATAGTGGTAAGGAATATTATATGGCATAGTGGTAAGGAATATTATATGACATGGTGGTAAGGAATATTATATGACATAGTGGTAAGGAATATTATATGGCATAGTGGTAAGGAATATTATATGGCATAGTGGTAAGGAAGAGTCCATGGAGTAGTGGTAAGGAATATTATATGGCATAGTGGCAAGGAATATTATATGGCATAGTGGTAAGGAATATTATATGGCATAGTGGTAAGGAATATTATATGGCATAGTGGTAAGGAATATTATATGACATAGTGGTAAGGAAGAGTCCATGGAATAGTGGTAAGGAATATTATATGACATGGTGGTAAGGAATATTATATGGCATAGTGGTAAGGAATATTATATGACATAGTGGTAAGGAATATGATATGGCATAGTGGTAAGGAATATTATATGGCATAGTGGTAAGGAATATTGTATGACATAGTGGTAAGGATTATTATATGGCATAGCGGTAAGGAATATTATATGACATAGTGGTAAGGAATATTATATGGCATAGTGGTAAGGAATATTATATGGCATAGTGGTAAGGAATATTATATGACATGGTGGTAAGGAATATTATATGGCATAGTGGTAAGGAATATTATATGGCATAGTGGTAAGGAATATTATATGGCATAGTGGTAAGGAATATTATATGGCATAGTGGTAAGGAAGAGTACATGGCATAGTGGTAAGGAATATTATATGGCATAGTGGTAAGGAAGAGTCTGTGTCATAGCGGTAAGGAAGAGTCCATGGAATAGCGGTAAGGAAGAGTCCATGGAATAGCGGTAAGGAAGAGTCCATGTCATAGCGGTAAGGAAGAGTCCATGTCATAGCGGTAAGGAAGAGTCCATGGAATAGCGGTGTGACAAACCTAGCCGGAAAAGAGGCTTTTGGAGGGGACTGAATGCCAGCCTCCTGCAAACCAATGTTCTATTATGTTTGTCTGCCTTGGTCACAGGATGTGTATTGCATTGGAGGGAGGGGGGATTCTTCCAACAGCTCTTCCTGCTAACACTGTGTACTGATGAGACGTTAAACACACCTGACCTGTGTGTCCATTGTCATTGGACAGTTTAACCCGCCCTCTTTTCCAAGGGTGGGGGGGAAAGAGTCTCCGAGTTATTTTATCTGTTGTGTCCATGTGTTATAATAAAGTAGTTGATTCCTGCTTGGAACCTGAAGACAGAGCCGTGTCTCGTTTTTGGGGTGGATTATTTGTATGGTTCCTTGTTCAGCTAATTGGAGTGTTCGGTAGCTGTCTTTGTGTTTGGGTATGGAATGTCCTAAACGACTTTAACCCCTTTCATACTCGGGGTGTCGTTACACTGGTGGCTAGCAGCGGGATCATTCCCACAGCCCAGAAGGACAGCTACAACCGGAGACCGGCCAACAACTGTAAGAAGAGGGACATTATCGCAGAACTAGTCGAAATGGATAGAGCGGAAAGACCCAGCATAACCGAAAGACCCAGCATAACAGACAGGACACCCGAAGAGGCAAGTTTTGATCGGGCTGTTAACATAAGACTGGCACATTATGGCCCTAACCCTACAGCGGAGATCATAGACCGAGTTATAGCGGCTGTGGATGCAAACTGGCTACAGCAAAGACGTGCTGCAGCAGCGGGAGTCACAACAGCACCAACGGAGAAACGTACATTTTGCTGCTTTTAAAAATTTCAATGAATCAGAAGGGGAGATTGATGGGTACCTTGCCGATTTTGAACGGCAATGTGCCCTACACCGGGTGCCCACAGAGGAATGGGTTACCATTTTGTCTGGGAAATTGTCCAGCCAGGCCAGTGAAGCATTCAGGGCCATCCCAGACAAGGATATTATGAACTATGGGCTGGTAAAAGAAGCACTGTTGGGCAGGTATGCCGTCACACCAGAAGCATACCGGAGGCGGTTCCGAGAGACGAGCAAGCAGACTGGAGACTCATATACCGAGTGGGCATGCCGCCTACACCACACGGCATCCCACTGGGTGGCTGGATGCCAAGCAGTATCTGGGGAAGAGGTGCTGCAGCTGTTCCTGCTGGAGCACTTCTTTGACAAGCTGTCCCCAGAAGTCAGAGAGTGGGTCCGGGACCGAAAACCTTGCACCTTGTCTGAAGCAGCTCGCCTGGCAGACGAATACACAGACGCCCGCAAACTGGATAACCATGTGGTCAAGACAACAGCTCGGGTGGATTATCGATCAGCGGCACCCCCTCCAGCTGGTGCCTACAAACCACAGTTGTACCGCCCTACAGCACCACCTCCAGTGGCCACTTATTCTCGGCAGCCCAGGTTCAACTCTCAGGACTACTCACAACCCCTCAGGTGTTTCGGGTGTAAACAGCTAGGGCACAAAAAGCCAGACTGTCCGTTGAATCCAGCCAGGCAGTCCCACTTGTGGAGAAAGCCAGCAGGAGGGAATCCCCGCACATCCATGCCTGCGGCTCACTGCATTGAGGAGGAACAACGTTGGGGCGTCCTGCACGAGGCTGATCTAGTACAAGCAGCTAACCAGGACAACCGGCAGCAACACAGGCAGACCGTCTGGGTTAATGGAAAGGTAGCCAATGGCCTACGTGATACTGGTGCCACCATGACCCTACTACGGAAGAACCTCATCCCAGAGAGCCAACACACCGGGGACACTGTAGTCGTAAGGGTAGTGGGAGGCACCATCTTCCGGCTACCCGTTGCCCGTGTTCACCTGGATTGGGGGGTTGGTTCAGGACACGTGAATGTAGGGGTGATGAAGGATTTGCCAGCGGATGTACTACTGGGGAATGATTTGGCCCCCCTCATTTCTGCTTACGCCCTGATAGGCCCCGCTGAAGCCAACCCAGTGACTACCCGTGCCCAGATCCCCAACAGCATGATGGCGTGAGCCCAGTCACCCTGTCTTCTCTCCAGTGGCTGAAAAGACTACAGGGAGAAGGGCCAGTCCAGGCCTCTCCCCAGCGGCGGGCGTGTTCTCCGAGAGAGGCAGAGGTCGGCTTGGTAAGTAATGATCTGTTTGGAACAATTTGTTTGGGGTATGGTGTGGATTCCAGCATTAGAGGACTGGAACTACTGACTAACTTCAGAGTCAACCCGTCTGGGGTCTCCTCCTGTGTTAGTCTCCGAAAGGGGAGAAATGTGACAAACCTAGCCGGAAAAGAGGCTTTTGGAGGGGACTGAATGCCAGCCTCCTGCAAACCAATGTTCTATTATGTCTGTCTGCCTTGGATCACAGGATGTGTATTGCATTGGAGGGTTTGTGTTTGTCTGCCTTGGATCACAGGATGTGTATTGCGTTGGAGGGAGGGGGGATTCTTCCAACAGCTCTCCCTGCTAACACTGTGTACTGATGAGACATTAAACACACCTGACCTGTGTGTCCATTGTCATTGGACAGTTTAACCCGCCCTCTTTTCCAAGGGTGGGGGGAAAGAGTCTCTGAGTTATTTTATATGTTGTGTCCATGTGTTATAATAAAGGAGTTGATTCCTGCTTGGAACCTGAAGACAGAGCCGTGTCTCGTTTTTGGGGTGGATTATTTGTATGGGTTCCTTGTTTGGCTGATTGGAGTGTTTGGTAGCTGCCTTTGTGTTTGGGTATGAAATGTCCTAAACGACTTTAACCCCTTTCATACTCGGGGTGTCGTTACAAGCGGTAAGGAAGAGTCCATGTCACAGCGGTAAGGAAGAGTCCGTGTCATAGCGGTAATGAAGAGTCCGTGTCATAGCGGTAAGGAAGAGTCCGTGTCATAGCGGTAAGGAAGAGTCCGTGTCATAGCGGTAAGGAAGAGCCCGTGTCATAGCGGTAAGGAAGAGTCCGTGTCATAGCGGTAAGGAAGAGTCCGTGTCATAGCGGTAAGGAAGAGTCTGTGGCATAGCGGTAAGGAAGAGTCTGTGGCATAGCGGTAAGGAAGAATCCGTGGCATAGCGGTAAGGAAGAGTCCGTGTCATAGCGGTAAGGAAGAGTCCGTGTCATAGCGGTAAGGAAGAGTCCGTGTCATAGCGGTAAGGAAGAGTCCGTGTCATAGCGGTAAGGAAGAGTCCGTGTCATAGCGGTAAGGAAGAGTCCGTGTCATAGCGGTAAGGAAGAGTCCATGGAATAGTGGTAAGGAATATTATATGGCATAGCGGTAAGGAATAGTACATGGCTTAGCGGTAAGGAAGAGTCTGTGGCATAGCGGTAAGGAATAGTACATGGAATAGCGGTAAGGAAGAGTACATGGCATAGCGGTAAGGAAGAGTCCATGTCATAGCGGTAAGGAAGAGTCCATGTCATAGCGGTAATGAAGAGTCCATGGCATAGCGGTAATGAAGAGTCCATGGCATAGCGGTAAGGAAGAGTACATGTCATAGCGATAAGGAAGAGTCCATGGAATAGTGGTAAGGAATATTATATGGCATAGCGGTAAGGAATAGTACATGGCTTAGCGGTAAGGAAGAGTCTGTGGCATAGCGGTAAGGAATAGTACATGGAATAGCGGTAAGGAAGAGTACATGGCATAGCGGTAAGGAAGAGTCCATGTCATAGCGGTAAGGAAGAGTCCATGTCATAGCGGTAATGAAGAGTCCATGGCATAGCGGTAATGAAGAGTCCATGGCATAGCGGTAAGGAAGAGTACATGTCATAGCGGTAAAGAAGAGTCCATGGAATAGCGGTAAGGAAGAGTCCATGGCATAGCGGTAAAGAAGAGTACATGGCATAGCGGTAAGGAAGAGTACATGACATAGCGGTAAGGAAGAGCACATGGCATAGCGGTAAGGAATAATTCATGGCATAGCGGTAAGGAATAGTACATGGCATAGCGGTAAGGAACAGTACATGGCATAGCGGTAAGGAAGAGCACATGGCATAGCGGTAAGGAATAATACATGGCATAGCAGTAAGGAAGAGTCCATGGCATAGCGGTAATGAAGAGTCCATGGCATAGCGGTAAGGAAGAGTACATGTCATAGCGATAAGGAAGAGTCCATGGAATAGCGGTAAGGAAGAGTCCATGGCATAGCGGTAAAGAAGAGTACATGGCATAGCGGTAAGGAAGAGCACATGGCATAGCGGTAAGGAATAATACATGGCATAGGGGTAAGGAATAGTACATGGCATAGCGGTAAGGAATAGTACATGGCATAGCGGTAAGGAAGAGCACATGGCATAGCGGTAAGGAATAATACATGGCATAGCGGTAAGGAATAGTACATGGCATAGCGGTAAGGAATAGTACATGGCATAGCGGTAAGGAAGAGTCCGTGGCATAGCGGTAAGGAAGAGTACATGGCATAGCGGTAAGGAAGAGTACATGGCATAGCGGTAAGGAAGAGCACATGGCTTAGCGGTAAGGAATAATACATGGCATAGCGGTAAGGAATAGTACATGGCATAGCGGTAAGGAAGAGTCCGTGGCATAGCGGTAAGGAAGAGTACATGGAATAGCGGTAAGGAATAGTACATGGCATAGCAGTAAGGAATATTATATGGCATAGCGGTAAGGAAGAGTCTGTGGCATAGCGGTAAGGAATAGTACATGGCATAGCAGTAAGGAAGAGTCTGTGGCATAGCGGTAAGGAAGAGTCTGTGGCATAGCGGTAAGGAAGAGTCCATGGCATAGCGGTAAGGAAGAGTCCATGTCATAGCGGTAAGGAAGAGTCCATGTCATAGTGGTAAGGAAGAGTCCATGTCATAGCAGTAAGGAAGAGTACATGGCATAGTGGTAAGGAAGAGTACATGTCATAGCGGTAAGGAAGAGCACATGGCATAGCGGTAAGGAATAATACATGGCATAGCGGTAAGGAAGAGTACATGGCATAGCGGTAAGGAATAGTACATGGCATAGCGGTAAGGAATAATACATGGCATAGCGGTAAGGAAGAGCACCAAGGTTAGGGTTATGCTGAGAACCAAGGTTAGGGTTATGCTGAGGACCAAGGTTAGGGTTATGCTGAGGACCAGGTGTAGGGTTTGACTGAGGACTGGGTATAGCATTTAAATGAGAACCGAGTATAGGGTTTGGCTGAGGACCAGGTGTAGGCTTTGGCTGAGGACCAGGTGTAGGCTTTGGCTGAGGACCAGGTGTAGGCTTTGGCTGAGGACCAAGGTTAGGGTTTGGCTGAGGACCAAGGTTAGGGTTTGGCTGAGGACCAGGTGTAGGATTTGGCTGAGGACCTGATGTAGGGTTTGGCTGAGGACCTGATGTAGGGTTTGGCTGAGGACCAGGTGTAGGATTTGGCCGAGGACCTGATGTAGGATTTGGCCGAGGACCAGGTGTAGGATTTGGCTGAGGACCTGATGTAGGGTTTGGCTGAGGACCAGGTGTAGGGTTTGGCTGAGGACCAGGTGTAGGGTTTGTCTGAGAACTGGGTGTAGGGTTTGGCTGAGGACCAAGGTTAGGTTTGGGCTGGGAAGGGTTGGGGTTAGGGTTAGGCTGAGGACCAAGGTTAGGGTTATGCTGAGGACCAAGGTTAGGGTTATGCTGAGGACCAAGGTTAGGGTTATGCTGAGGACCAAGGTTAGGGTTATGCTGAGGACCAAGGTTAGGGTTATGCTGAGGACCAGGTGTAGGGTTTGACTGAGGACTGGGTATAGCATTTAAATGAGGACCGAGTATAGGGTTTGGCTGAGGACCAGGTGTAGGCTTTGGCTGAGGACCAGGTGTAGGCTTTGGCTGAGGACCAGGTGTAGGCTTTGGCTGAGGACCAAGGTTAGGGTTTTGCTGAGGACCAAGGTTAGGGTTTGGCTGAGGACCAGGTGTAGGATTTGGCTGAGGACCTGATGTAGGGTTTGGCTGAGGACCTGATGTAGGGTTTGGCTGAGGACCAGGTGTAGGGTTTGGCTGAGGACCAGGTGTAGGGTTTGTCTGAGAACTGGGTGTAGGGTTTGGCTGAGGACCAAGGTTAGGTTTGGGCTGAGAAGGGTTGGGGTTAGGAAGAGTCTGTGGCATAGCGGTAAGGAATAGTACATGGCATAGCGGTAAGGAATAGTACATGGCATAGCGGTAAGGAAGAGTCCGTGGCATAGCGGTAAGGAAGAGTCCGTGGCATAGCGGTAAGGAAGAGTCCGTGGCATAGCGGTAAGGAAGAGTCTGTGGCATAGCGGTAAGGAAGAGTCCGTGGCATAGCGGTAAGGAAGAGTCTGTGGCATAGCGGTAAGGAAGAGTCTGTGGCATAGCGGTAAGGAAGAGTCTGTGGCATAGCGGTAAGGAAGAGTCTGTGGCATAGCGGTAAGGAAGAGTCTGTGGCATAGCGGTAAGGAAGAGTCCATGTCATAGCAGTAAGGAAGAGTCCGTGGCATAGCGGTAAGGAATAGTACATGGCATAGCGATGAGGAAGAGTACATGGCATAGCGGTAAGGAAGAGCATATGGTGTAAGGTCTTGGCTAGGTTAAGGGCCGTAGTTAGGGAGAGATTAGTTGAAGACCCAGATTTAGAGTTATTTAAGGATCACTGATACAGCTTGGACTAGGGTTAGGTGAGGATCAGGGTTAGGGTTAGGATCATCACCCTAAGGTGAGGAGGACCAGGGTTAGGTTTTCTTGAGGATCAGGTTTATGTGAGGGCTTAAGTTAAAATTCAAGGTTAACATTTATGGTCAGCTTAAGGTTAACAGTTATGTTAAGGAGCAGGGTCAGGGTTAGCCTGAGGACCAGGTTTAGGGTTGTGCTGATAACCATGGTCAGAGTTATGCTGAGGACTATGTTTAGGGTTATGTTGAAGACCAATGTTACCGTTATGTTGAGGACCAGGTTTAGGGCTATGCTGAGGACCAGGTTTAGGATTATGCTGAGGACCAGGTTTAGGGTTATGCTGAGGACCTGATGTAGGGTTTGGCTGAGGACCAGGTGTAGGGTTTGGCTGAGGACCAGATGTAGGGTTTGTCTGAGAACTGGGTGTAGGGTTTGGCTGAGGACCAAGGTTAGGTTTGGGCTGGGAAGGGTTGGGGTTAGGGTTAGGCTGAGGACCAAGGTTAGGGTTATGCTGAGGACCAAGGTTAGGGTTATGCTGAGGACCAAGGTTAGGGTTATGCTGAGGACCAAGGTTAGGGTTATGCTGAGGACCAAGGTTAGGGTTATGCTGAGGACCAGGTGTAGGGTTTGACTGAGGACTGGGTATAGCATTTAAATGAGGACCGAGTATAGGGTTTGGCTGAGGACCAGGTGTAGGCTTTGGCTGAGGACCAGGTGTAGGCTTTGGCTGAGGACCAGGTGTAGGCTTTGGCTGAGGACCAAGGTTAGGGTTTTGCTGAGGACCAAGGTTAGGGTTTGGCTGAGGACCAGGTGTAGGATTTGGCTGAGGACCTGATGTAGGGTTTGGCTGAGGACCTGATGTAGGGTTTGGCTGAGGACCAGGTGTAGGGTTTGGCTGAGGACCAGGTGTAGGGTTTGTCTGAGAACTGGGTGTAGGGTTTGGCTGAGGACCAAGGTTAGGTTTGGGCTGAGAAGGGTTGGGGTTAGGCTGATCATCGGGTCAGGGCTAGGGTCAAGACTTGGGTTAGATTGAAGTGTAGGGTTTGTAATTAGTGTGTGACTTTATTCTGATTTTTGTTATTTTCTATCAGAATCCACACAGCAGAATCCATCGCTGATCAGACACAACGAATACAGGGACTTCAGAGCCTCTACGCTGAGACCAACCCAGCCCCCAGGTCAGGAAACATGTTATCACACCTTCTCTTTTCAGTATTCGTAATCTGCTATTTATACTTCATAACATTTTTTGTAAGAGCCTTATAGGGCTGAGCTAATCCTCACATTAATGGGAGGTTGTTCATTTGATCAGTTCATATATTTCTGATCTGCATTCCACTTCCACAGCTTTCTTCTAAATAATTAGTAGTTCATGTGTTTTCTAGATTTTTCTCTACAGATCCCAATACTTTATACAGGTCATGTCCCGCCAAGCCCACGTACAAGGAACATGGAGCCAGGTAAGTAGTAGAGTGTTGTCTCGTATTATCACCAGTATATAGGGGACAGATGTAGCAATAGGAGACACTGGGCTGCATGTGTGCTATGGATGGCACAACAGACACGTAAAGACAAAATTGTCCTTCTCCAATTTCTCTCTCTGACTTCATGACCTGCCCACCATTGCTGTATTATTTGTTCCCTGATAGTGTGCCAGCTCTGGGTCTCTACACCTAGAATGGAAGTCCTGGCAGAGGACAGGGAAGGTGTGCCAGCTCTGGGTCTCTACACCTAGAATGGATGTCCTGGCAGAGGACAGGGAAGGTGTGCCAGCTCTGGGTCTCTACACCTAGAATGGATGTCCTGGCAGAGGACAGGGAGGGTGTGCCAGCTCTGGGTCTGTACACCTAGAATGGATGTCCTGGCAGAGGACGAGGAAGGTGTGCCAGCTCTGGGTCTCTACACCTAGAATAGATGTCCTGGCAGAGGACAGGGAAGGTGTGCCAGCTCTGGGTCTCTACACCTAGAATGGAGGAAGTCCTGGCAGAGGACAGGGATGGTGTGCCAGCTCTGGGTCTCTACACCTAGAATGGATGTCCTGGCAGAGGACGAGGAAGGTGTGCCAGCTCTGGGTCTCTACACCTAGAATAGATGTCCTGGCAGAGGACAGGGAAGGTGTGCCAGCTCTGGGTCTCTACACCTAGAATGGAGGAAGTCCTGGCAGAGGACAGGGATGGTGTGCCAGCTCTGGGTCTCTACACCTAGAATGGAAGTCCTGGCAGAGGACAGGGAGGGTGTGCCAGCTCTGGGTCTCTACACCTAGAATGGATGTCCTGGCAGAGGACGAGGAAGGTGTGCCAGCTCTGGGTCTCTACACCTAGAATAGATGTCCTGGCAGAGGACAGGGAAGGTGTGCCAGCTCTGGGTCTCTACACCTAGAATGGAGGAAGTCCTGGCAGAGGACAGGGATGGTGTGCCAGCTCTGGGTCTCTACACCTAGAATGGAAGTCCTGGCAGAGACAGGGAAGGTGTGCCAGCTCTGGGTCTCTACACCTAGAATGGAAGTCCTGGCAGAGGACAGGGATGGTGTGCCAGCTCTGGGTCTCTACACCTAGAATGGATGTCCTGGCAGAGGACAGGGAAGGTGTGCCAGCTCTGGGTCTCTACACCTAGAATGGAAGTCCTGGCAGAGGACAGGGAAGGTGTGCCATCTCTGGGTCTGTACACCTAGAATGGAAGTTCTGGCAGAGACAGGGAAGGTGTGCCATCTCTGGGTCTCTACACCTAGAATGGAAGTCCTGGCAGAGGACAGGGAAGGTGTGCCATCTCTGGGTCTCTACACCTAGAATGGAAGTTCTGGCAGAGGACAGGGAAGGTGTGCCATCTCTGGGTCTCTACACCTAGAATGGAAGTCCTGGCAGAGGACAGGGAAGGTGTGCCAGCTCTGGGTCTCTACACCTAGAATGGAAGTCCTGGCAGAGGACAGGGAAGGTGTGCCATCTCTGGGTCTCTACACCTAGAATGGAAGTTCTGGCAGAGGACAGGGAGGGTGTGCCATCTCTGGGTCTCTACACCTAGAATGGAAGTTCTGGCAGAGGACGGGGAAGGTGTGCCAGCTCTGGGTCTCTACACCTAGAATAGATGTCCTGGCAGAGGACAGGGAGGGTGTGCCAGCTCTGGGTCTCTACACCTAGAATGGAAGTCCTGGCAGAGGACAGGGAAGGTGTGCCAGCTCTGGGTCTGTACACCTAGAATGGAAGTTCTGGCAGAGACAGGGAAGGTGTGCCAGCTCTGGGTCTCTACACCTAGAATGGAAGTCCTGGCAGAGGACAGGGAAGGTGTGCCACCTTCTGGAGGTTGGCACACTGGCAGCCTTGGTCTCTCCTCCCTTGGTCAGTAAGCGATGCTCAAGGACAGTATTACATATTTCATGTTTCCTTGTGGTGTTTGATGAGATTTTCGTATAAGACTGACCATAGACCGGAGATTGTAATGGGGACAATCTGAACAATGGTCTCATCTGAAGGTGAATTCAGGAATAAGACACCTGGTGCCACCCTTATCCCATAGATCTCCTCACCTAATCATCCTACCTGGGAGATGACCGTCCACATGTGTTACTCTAACCTATAGACCAGAAGATAACAATCTGCATCACACATTGTCCTTCATTGGGGATTTCTGATCTCTTGTATTCTAGTTCCAGCCACCATCCCACGTGTGCCCCCCACAGCAGTCATGGACGACGAGGAAGATTACGGGTTCAGCAGCACCCCACCCAAACCACTCGCCACCTTTCAGGGTGAGTTTATATCATTTTTTGTCGGTTTTGATAGTGAAGATTTGCCAGAACCACCAATAGGTAATTATTACAGATTTATCGGAAGTCTTTGGACATGGTGCTAATAGTTATAGTTAGGTTGAAAAAGACACATGTCCATCTAGTTCAACCAGTAAAAAAAACAAAAAACAAAAAATCATACAACTCGTATACCCAATCCTCGCTCCAATTTACTACAGCAGGAGAATAAATTCCTTCCTGATCCCCCGAGAGGAAATCAGATTTTCCCTGGATCACCTTTCCCTATAAATGTCAGTACCCAGTTATATTCTGTACATTAAGGAAAGTATCCAGACCTTTCTTAAAGCAATCTACTGAGCTGGTCAGAACCACCTCTGGAGGAAGTCTATTCCACATTTTCACAGCTCTTACTGTGAAGAAACCTTCCCGTATTTGGAGATGAAATCTTTTTTCCTCTAGACGTAAAGAGTGCCCCCTTGTCCTCTGTGATGACCTTAAAATGAATAACTAAACACCAAGTTCACTATATGGACTCCTTATATATTTATACATGGTGATCATATGTCCCCCCCCACAGTCACACACTATTATTATTATTATACATTTATATAGCTCTGAGATATATCCTGCAGTCCTGTACAGAGCCAGTCACATCAGTCTCTATACCAGAGGAGCTTCCCCACCAGGTGGTGCTGTTCTGCAGGGTGCTGTTGGCTCACTCTGCTGGGATCTCAGCTGAGAGAAGCAGCAATCTCGGGGCCTCTCCTGCAGGCTTTTCCCAGGCAAGCATGAACCATGTTGGGGAAGACGAAGGTGGAGGCTCCCCAGAGGCACTGAGGACTACACCATGTGCTCATGCTGCATTGGATCCTGGGCCTGTCCCAATGCAAGGGGAGTCCTTATCAGCACTCCAGGATAAAGTGGTGAACAGACTTTGCCAAATTACCAAGGAGGAACAGAAACTTGCTGTCCTGAAAGCGGATTTCAGGAAAAAGAAATCTCTGCACAGTAAGTCTCTAAGCAGTAGGAGGGAAGACTCCAAGTTAAAGTCTCTAGAGGAGGCATTGAAGAAGACGGAGAAGCTGGTTGCTTCTCTGAAGGAAAGCAGTGGTGCGTTTAGAGAAAAATAAGAGAATGAGGAGAGATTCCAACAGATGAAAGAGAGTGCCTGTGTGAGTACCAGCCAGAGGGTGGATGCCAGAGCAACGGCAACAGTATGGATGGGGGAATAAGGAAGTGGCTTCACATGGTGGCCCCAGTACTACCCCCTGTCTTAAGATCTGTCATGTCTGAGTCGGTATCTGCCCCCCCTCCCTCCCCAGCGGCCTGGGTCATCTCAGGAGGTGGTTGAGGAAAATGGCGGATTGCTGCAGACCATTACAGAAATGGAATCTCCCTTGAGTGTCACCGACTCATCAGATGAGGACAAGGATGAGGTGGTCAAAATTTTTGGGGGGCGCAAACAAACTGAAAAATTCTCAAAAAAAACCCATTAATTGCAGCCTCACTGTGCCATCAAACGCAGCCACTGTGCTCACTGTGCCATCAAACGCAGCCACTGTGCTCACTGTGCCATCAAACGCAGCCACTGTGCTCACTGTGCCATCAAACGCAGCCACTGTGCTCACTGTGCCCTCAAACGCAGCCACTGTGCTCACTGT
Organism: Lithobates clamitans; assembly: GCA_037952925.1. Lineage (NCBI taxonomy): Eukaryota > Metazoa > Chordata > Amphibia > Anura > Ranidae > Lithobates > Lithobates clamitans. The sequence goes on along the minus strand of JBBGZY010003466.1, from coordinate 106,465 downwards.
GCCATCAAACACAGCCACTGTGCTCACTGTGCCATCAAACGCAGCCACTGTGCTCACTGTGCCATCAAACGCAGCCACTGTGCCATCAAACGCAGCCACTGTGCTCACTGTGCCATCAAACACAGCCACTGTGCCATCAAACGCAGCCACTGTGCCATCAAACGCAGCCACTGTGCTCACTGTGCCATCAAACGCAGCCACTGTGCCATCAAACGCAGCCACTGTGCTCACTGTGCCATCAAACGCAGCCACTGTGCTCACTGTGCCATCAAACGCAGCCACTGTGCCATCAAACGCAGCCACTGTGCTCACTGTGCCATCAAACGCAGCCACTGTGCTCACTGTGCCATCAAACGCAGCCACTGTGCTCACTGTGCCATCAAACGCAGCCACTGTGCTCACTGTGCCATCAAACGCAGCCACTGTGCTCACTGTGCCATCAAACGCAGCCACTGTGCCATCAAACGCAGCCACTGTGCTCACTGTGCCATCAAATGCAGCCACTGTGCTCACTGTGCCATCAAACGCAGCCACTGTGCCATCAAACGCAGCCACTGTGCCCACTGTGCCATCAAACGCAGCCACTGTGCTCACTGTGCCATCAAACGCAGCCACTGTGCCATCAAACGCAGCCACTGTGCTCACTGTGCCATCAAACGCAGCCACTGTGCTCACTGTGCCATCAAACGCAGCCACTGTGCTCACTGTGCCATCAAACGCAGCCACTGTGCTCACTGTGCCATCAAACGCAGCCACTGTGCTCACTGTGCCATCAAACGCAGCCACTGTGCCATCAAACGCAGCCACTGTGCCATCAAACGCAGCCACTGTGCTCACTGTGCCATCAAACGCAGCCACTGTGTTCACTGTGCCATCAAACGCAGCCACTGTGTTCACTGTGCCATCAAACGCAGCCACTGTGTTCACTGTGCCATCAAACGCAGCCACTACGCTCACTGTGCCATCAAACGCAGCCACTGTGCACACTGTGCCATCAAACGCAGCCACTGTGCACACTGTGCCATCAAACGCAGCCACTGTGCTCACTGTGCCATCAAACGCAGCCACTGTGCACACTGTGCCATCAAACGCAGCCACTGTGCACACTGTGCCATCAAATGCAGCCACTGTGCCATCAAACGCAGCCACTGTGCACACTGTGCCATCAAACGCAGCCACTGTGCACACTGTGCCATCAAACGCAGCCACTGTGCTCACTGTGCCATCAAACGCAGCCACTGTGCTCACTGTGCCATCAAACGCAGCCACTGTGCCCATCACATTATGGGATTAGTAGTTTAATGAGGAAATGACTTGTGTTTAACTCAGTCTGGGAACTACTGACCCACAATGCCCAGTTCACCTACCCACAATGCCAAGTCACAGAACAGCCTGCTGGGTAAGCAGATAAAAGGGACAGGCGTGGCATGTTTCTGGTCTCTTGGGACGCCATTCAACACCTGCCTGCAGTGAGGTCTGTGAGTGTGGCTGGGAGACTGTGGCCTGTAAGGCGCGGAGCGAAATCGATTGACCTCTGAGTAGTTCCAGAGCACAATCAGCTGGACTCGAGTGTGGATGAGCCTAAGGACCCAAGACACCTGGAGTTTTCCTGTATTCCAGTCATCAGCCATCCAAAGGAGCCATGCGGTGTGACGGCGCCGGCTTTTAGAACAGAATGAGATCGCAAGAAAGGAGTTCAGAAGGAATCCTACAGTATCTGGGCCTGTTGTGGTGAGCGGGCACTTGCCCAGACCAATAGAATACACTGTTTGCTGGTGAGACTTGTAGTCCTATGGAGGTGGTTCTGCTTATTCATAGGCTGTGCATAGCAGAACTCTGGGGTTTATTACAGCCCATGCTGTAGAGGTGGTACTGCATTACCATTACAGTCCACAAGGAAGAGCTGCAGGAGTGTTGTCTGTTCATCACCAACAAAGGAATAATCCTTATTACATTCATCATTCTACAGTCTGTTTCTTTATGTTCTCTTATGTTGGATTACAAATAACTGCAATTCAAATCAAAGGGCTAGCTGAAGAATAAATGAAGACTTTTGTCACCCTCATCAAGGTATCGGGGTGTCACTACACTCTCTGAACATTGAATTGCAGCCTAGGGGGAGCCCTAGAGTATAGGATTCAATGTTACACTGCATTATCCTATTTATGTGATATGATTGGGTTTGGTGTGTCCACCTGTCTGTATATACCCGTCATGTGATCATTGAATTCTCAGTTCATGTACACATGTTTTCTATTGTCATTCTTTTTTTTTTTTTTTAATAAATGTTTATTAAAATTTTTCAGACATACATAAAGTCACAGTTATCGGGTATACATTGAAACAGAAGCTGTTAATACAATCAATAAGTCATACAATCAATAAGTCATACAATTGATAAATAAAGCAGAAATGAAAGAACGAGTTCAAAATACGGCCAACTGAGCCTCTTACTAGGTCACTTCTGTATTAGTGATGGAGGTGAAGTTCTGACCCAGTAAAGTATTCCTATGGTAAAGCGGGAATACCCTAATTAACAAGTGTATAAACTAAGGATCATTAAGCATCTCCGTGTGAGGGAGAAGGGGTTGATGTGGGGGTAGGGGTCCAATCGGGGTAATGTTATGTACCGATCAAAGCCACCCTTAAACCCATTCACCCCTAAAGGGTTCTAACTGTGAATGGGTGGGGGCCATGTGTAGTAATGTTTGTGGTTTTAAACCTATTCGGTACCCATATGATTGAGAGGCAGCTCCGTAATAATAATATGTTGTTTAGGAGTGGGGGGGGGGGGGGAGTAAGGAGACCAGAAACCGTTAGGGTGTGTGCTCCTGCCGGAACAGTGAAGGAGTTATGTTGGTATCAGGTTGAGAGGGTGTGGAGATCGCCTAAGTATGATCGGTAAGGATTAATTGGGTAAGAGGAAGGGTATGGACGGAGGAAGGGTATGGACGGAGGAAGGGTATGGACGGAGGAAGGGTATGGACGGAGGAAGGGTATGGACGGAGGAAGGGTATGGACGGAGGAAGGGTATGGATGGGGGGAGGGTATGGATGGGAGGAAGGGTATGGACGGAGGAAGGGTATGGACAGAGGGAGGGTATGGACGGAGGGAGGGCACAATCAGCCAGACACTATGATGTTTCTGTGACAGATCAGTATCGATCATGGCGGAGAGGTTGGGTCACCGGGAGGAATGATCTGCGTCGAGGAAACTCTAAAGTGTAACCAGCAAGCCCATGTTGTATTAAATTTTGTGGGATTGTCTTTTGCTTGGTAAATGAGTTTTTCCATCTCGGCCGTTCTATCGACTCTTTTGAACCATTCAGCCACTGTGGGTGGTGTGGAACTCCTCCAGTGAACCGGGACACAGAGGTTGGCTGCATTGATAAGGTGTAGGGTAAGGGATTTTTTGTAGGAGGAGAGGGGCATGGAGGTGTGATGGAGCATGTATTGGGCCGGAGTGAAGTCTGGGGCGTAAGAGGTAATTTGGGTGATAAGTGAATTTAATTTGGGTGATAAGTGAAGTCTGGGGCGTAAGAGGTAATTTGGGTGATAAGTGAATTGGGTGAATTTCCATCCAGTACGGTATGATAAGAGGACATTCCCACCAGATATGAATGAGGGTGCCAAGCGCCGCATTGCAACGCCAGCATGTCGGGGGGGCGGAGGGGTGCATTTTGTGGATCTTATCAGGTGTCCTGTACCAGTTGGTGAATATTTTGTATCTGTTTTCCTGGGTGGATACATTAATGGAGCCCTTATGAATATGGTTGTGTATACGTTCCCATTCAGTGGAGGTTAAGTCTATAGACAGTTCTGATTCCCAACGACGGACAAGCTTATCATCTTTAATTTTGCAATTTGAAAATAAGAATGTGTAAACAGTAGAGATCACATGACGTTGGGGTTCTGAACTATTACATAGCAATTCAAAGGGTGTACGCTCTCGGTACCACAGTGAGATGGATTTGTAAAAAAGTGTCTTAATTGTAGGTACTTGTAAAAGGGGATGTTGTATTCTGTGAGTTTGGCTGCCATGGCTTGGTGGGGGAGGAGTTCACCATTTTGGAAGAAGTGGTGTGCCCTGATGGGGGCTGTGCATGATTCCCTGTGCAGATCTCTTAAGGCAAGGCCTGGCAGGAAGTCAGGATTACGGACCAAAGGGGTCATAGGGCCTGGGTGCGGTGTGTAATCCAGTGCTTTGCCGGCTAATTTAAGGTGGGACAATGTGGCTCCAATAAAGGGATGTGTCACCAAATCTCTAGGAATGGAGTTGTGATTGATCCAGGGTAGATGTGACAGCGGGGTTTTAGTGAAAGAGTCTTCAAGTGTAATCCAGGCTTTATTGGAACGATGCAGATGCCAATCTACAATCCTAGTTAAATGACATGCCCAGTGGTATTTTTGAATGTCGGGGAGGCCAAGGCCCCCTAATAGCTTGGGGAGTACTAGCCTATCCCAGCTTAGTCGGGGGGTCTTGGACGCCCAGATAAAAGTCCTGCACATACGCTTGTATGATGTAAAAAAGGAGGTGGGTAGCTTTATGGGGATTGCCTGAAAAAGGTAAAGAAGTCTGGGCAGTACATTCATTTTTAATATGGCTGTCCTACCCAACCAGGAGAAGGACCCGAAATGCCATTTATTTAAATCAGCTTGTATGTTTTGAAGTGCGGGTTGGAAGTTTCTCATGTAGAGATCCTGTAGTTTAGTAGGTATTTTGATGCCCAGGTATGTAATGTCCTGTGATTCCCATGTAAAGGGGAAGTTCTGTTTGCATTGGGTGACCAGTGAGGCTGGTAGGGAGATGTTCAGTGCTTTCGATTTTGTAAAGTTAATTTGAAGGTTTGACAAGGTTTTGAATAATGAGAAATCTTTAAGAAGATTGGGGATAGTGACTATAGGGTCAGTGAGGAAGAGTAAAACGTCATCCGCATAGGCTGCTAATTTATAGTGGTTATCACCAATGTTAATGTCTTTGACGTCCGGGTTGTCTCTTAATCTGCGAAGCATTGGTTCCATAGTAAGGATGAATATGAGCGGGGATAGGGGGCATCCCTGACGGGTTCCGTTTGAGACAGAGAAGGCGTTCGACAGGCGGCCATTGATCCTAAGTTTAGCTGTAGGTGCAGAGTATAGCGCCAGGATCATTTGGAGTAGATGCGATGGGAAACCCATTACTCTTAAAGTCGCTTCCATATAGTCCCAGGCCACCCTGTCGAACGCCTTCTCTGCGTCCAAAGACAGGAAAAAACCTTTTGTGGATGTTTTGGAGAGCCAGTGATGGATATTTAGAGCCTTGATAGTATTGTCCCTGGCCTCCCTGCCAGGGACAAAACCTACTTGATCAAGGGAGATTAATTTGGGTAGCAGAGGGAGAATGCGGTTTGCCAACACTTTGGCGTAGAGCTTTAGGTCTACGTTCAGAAGTGATATCAGGCAGTAGTTAGAGACCAATGAGGGGTCTTTGCCTTGTTTGGGAATGAGAGTGACGTGTGCTTCAAGGATGTCCCTCATCGTATTAGAGGTTGGTGAGAGATTATTGAAGGCTTTGGTGAGGTGGGGAATGAGGGTGTCTGGGAAGGACTTATAATAGCTAACTGACAGGACGTCTGGGCCAGGGCTTTTGCCCGGTTTCATTTGTTTTAATGCAGTTAAAATTTCTTCTCCTGAGAGTGGGAGATCAAGGTCCGAGGATTCATCTGAAGAGAGGGGGGAGGGACAGTATTGTGCAAGGAAGTCTGTAATGGCTGTCATACGGTCCGAGGTGGCTGCAGGGGGGAGCGTGGTGGGGAGGTTGTATAGTTTGGAGAAGTACTGAACAAAATGGTCAGAGATATCATCTGTAGTAACAAGGGCGTCGCCAGTCGGTGTTGTAATTTTGTGAATGGTATGGGCCGCTTTCTTAACTTGAAGCGCTCTGGCTAAAAGTTTACCCGACTTGTTGCCGAATTCATAGAATAATTTTTGGGTCATGGCGTAGTTACGTTTTAGTGTATGGTTAAGTTCCTCTAGAAGTTCTTCTCTGGTCTGAGTTAGTTCTGTTAATGTGGAAGCTGCTAGCGACGCTTTGTGTGCTTGCTCAAGTGTTAGTATGCGGTCGGTCAGCTCATTAATTCGTGCTTTTCTGATTTTGTTTGGTTGGGCCGCAAGGGAGATAAATTTCCCCCTTATGACGCATTTGTGTGCTGCCCAAACGGAGATAGGAGAGGTGTCTTCTGTTGTATTTTCTGCAAAGTATTGGGTGAGGCTCGCGGTAATTTGTTGAATATGGTCCAGGTCGGTCAGTAGAGAATTATCAAGTCGCCATATGTTGGACCTACCATGGGTCGTCGGGAGGGTTAGAGTTATAAATATGGGGTTGTGATCAGAAAGAACCATGGGTTCAATCGTGGCTTTTGAGAGGTGGGTGAGATCATTTTGGGATAAAAAAAAGTGGTCTATTCTGGAGTATTTGTTATGAGGTGCAGAAAAGAAGGTGAAGTCCTTAGTGTTGGGGTATAATGTGCGCCAGGCATCGTGAAGTAACAGGTTGCTGAGCTGCAATTTAATAGCTCGTAAGGCTCTGTAGGTTAGGGAAGAAGAACCGTTGGATGTGTCAAGGGAGGGATTCAGAGCGACATTGAAGTCACCTCCTACTATAAGAGTACCTGATTGGAAGCTGAGAAGTTGTTGGAAGGTGTCTCTAAAAAAGGCCACTTGTTGCGAGTTAGGGGCGTAAATGTTAGCTATTGTGACAGGCCTGTGGTGCAGAGTGCCTTTAATGAATAGGAATCTCCCTTGGGAGTCTCTTTGGACTTCTGTCACCTGCAGGGGGCATTGTTTAGAAATTAAGATTGAGACTCCTTTGGATTTAGCCTCGGTGTTGGAAGCGTGGTACACCAGTGGGAATTGGTGATTATACAGTTTAGGGATGCTATCCGTCCTGAAGTGTGTTTTCTGTATAAGTGCTACATGTATTTTCGATCGTTGTAGGAAATAGAACAGTTTAGACCTTTTCTCTGGGATGTTAAGGCCTTGTATATTGATTGAGCAGAGTTTGAGTGTCTGTAGGTGCTTATGTAGGTCAGGCGGTGAGGCCCGGGGGTCTGTGTCATCCGCCATAAGTATGAGTGAAGGGAGAGGGATGACCTAGGCGATCAGAATGTGGGTCTGTTCAGTGTATGGCAGGCTTAAGTGTAATGTTGGGGTAACTGGGGTGAAACTGATGAGGTTTGGGGGTGACTTGCTCCCGTACCTCTAAACTGTACAGTATCGGTAAGGTACAGTGCGGGTACGATGTGTGTACCCCGAGGGGTGTAACAGCACCGTGACTCACAACTGTGTGGGGGTTGGCAGTCACTAAGCAGTGAAGGAGGACTATAGGTAAAGGAAAGAACGGTATAGTCCGCCACCACAGGGTCTTCAGGTGATAAAAGGAGGAGGTTTTGGAGAACGTATTTTCTGGGGGATATATAATAATAGGGCGAGGGGATACTCTCAAAGAAACGTGAGTGCTGAGTGGTGGGATTTGGGTGAGTAAATGCATCATTACACAAATAGCATATAAGAACCATCATATAGAAATATTGGGAGTTCTGATACCACCACCCAGCCCCCATACCAGAAGGCACCCAAAACGCCATTAAATACTATTACGGCTAAATGCGGGATTTGTAAAGGTGGGTGCCCTCTCATGGGTCAAGTGTCGGCCTCAGAACATGTGAGGTAATTAAACAGAGGACATTTATAGGGCCTAAAAACAGCACAAAAATCTCAAAAGAGGGATAGAACACTGTAACCGGAGTAACATGTAAATAAACAAGTAAATCAGTCAGCAAGCTGACCATGCAATCAGTGACAGATCTCCAACTAGAAAGTCTGAGGAATACTAAACTTATAGACTAGAAGATTTCCCATAGAGAGAGTGTGGAATATACCTCATACCTCGCCGTGCAACCTAACATGCCAGCAAGTGTGATTGGGTAAAGTTACAGTTACAGGCCAGTAGATGGCGGTAGTGCACTCTGCATAAGTCTGCAGGTAGGTGTCACATCAGTTGAGTGTCTGTACAGGACATGTAGATGGATGTAGTGTACTGTATATAAGTCTTCAGGTAGGTGTCACATCAGTTGAGTGTCTGTACAGGACATGTAGATGGATGTAGTGTACTGTGTATAAGTCTTCAGGTAGGTGTCACATCAGTTGAGTGTCTGTACAGGACATGTAGATGGATGTAGTGTACTTTGTATAAGTCTTCAGGTAGGTGTCACATCAGTTGAGTGTCTGTACAGGACATGTAGATGGAGGTAGTGTACTGTGTATAAGTCTTCAGGTAGGTGTCACATCAGTTGAGTGTCTGTACAGGACATGTAGATGGATGTAGTGTACTGTGTATAAGTCTTCAGGTAGGTGTCACATCAGTTGAGTGTCTGTACAGGACATGTAGATGGATGTAGTGTACTGTGTATAAGTTTTCAGGTAGGTGTCACATCAGTTGAGTGTCTGTACAGGACATGTAGATGGATGTAGTGTACTGTGTATAAGTCTTCAGGTAGGTGTCACATCAGTTAAGTGTCTGTACAGGACAATTAGATGGATGTAGTGTACTGTATATAAGTTTTCAAGTAGGTATCACATCAGTTGAGTGTCTGTACAGGACATGTAGATGGATGTAGTGTACTGTATATAAGTCCTCAGGTAGGTGTCACATCAGTTGAGTGTCTGTACAGGACATGTAGATGGAGGGGGAAGCCCCTGTAGGCTCCTCAGTCAGTACACGAGTGGTTGCCGCCAGCGATGGAGTAGAAGAGGAGACCATGTGAGACACAGCTTTGGAAGTCAGCATTGAGTGTGATGATCTGAGGCGTTGTCCAGGTAACAGTCGCAGTGTACGTCGGATGTTCTTGAGGCTTTTCCTTGGTGTCAGGGAGATTGTGGGCGGAAGTGACACTGTACAGGACTGCTGCCAGGTCAGGGGCGGGTACAAACCGCAGGGTGTTGTGGGTCATGTAGTTTTAGAACACTCCACTAGACATATGGGCGGTGTTCATTCCATAGGCAAGTGCTGCTGCTTTCTAGCTAAACTTGCAATGTTCATGACAGGGACACAATCTGAACCCAGTAAAGATGCAAAACATCTATTGTGCTGAATATCTCTTGAAGAAAGTCAGTCACATAAACATTGAATTAAAGGTTAACAGTGTGAAAGAACTGATTAAAGCTGAACAGGGCAAACTGAGATTGCATGGTAGCGTGTATCTGAGGCCGGCTAGCGGTTTCAGCGAGCTCTCCTGAGCCTCGGTGAGTTTGTAGGGCTGCCCCCCTGGTAGTGAATGTGGGTACCGGTAAGGTGCCTGGGGGCGGATGGGGACCTTCTCCTACGGTACCTGGTATCTTGCGCCTCCATAGGTTCTTCCTGAGGTGATTCTTTGCTTGTCACTGAGTGACGAAACTCTGCATACCAGTTAGGGACATCTACCAGGGGTATGCCCAGGGTCCCACAGAAGTGTGGCAGATCCTCTGGTACTCTCAGGAGAGCCGTGTGGCCCTGGGTGGAGGCAGAAAGGCAAAACGGGAATTTCCATTTATATTGAATACCTTTCGTGCGAAGGGCGTCCAGCAGAGGCCTCAGATCACGGCGGTGCTGTAAGGTGATTCCTGAGAGGTCCTGATAGATTTGAATTGCTCTCCCATCATGGAGAATTTGAGGTCTGCTTCTTGCTTGTCTGATAATTTCTTCCTTCAGTTTGAAGTCTATTATACAGCAAATGATGTCCCTCGGGGGATCCGTCTCCCTTCCCTTGGGACGTAAGGCCCGGTGGATCCTTTCCATATCAATGGGTGTATGAGGTGGTCTATTAAGCAGACCATTGAAGATTCCAGTCACAGTGGGGGCTATTTGTTCTCCCTCGATGGCCTCTGGCAGTCCTCTGACTCTGAGATTATGGCGCCGACCTCTGTTGTCGAGGTCTTCCAGATGGCGTTGCATATCTCTCATTTGTAATGTGTGGGAGTCAATGCGATTCGCAGATTTGCGGATAGTCACATCATGGCGTTCAGTCACTCTTTCAACTGTGAGAACTCTGTCACTGAGCGCACGGATATCGAGCCTGAGCTCTGAAATGGCGGCAGATAAGGTGTCTTTGATATCCTCTGCGATGGTCCGCAGGTCCTGCATGTTTAAGTGCGGCTGTGGTGAGAGTTCAATGACATTTCTATCCCTGTGAGGGTTTGGAGATCCTGTGTGTGGTGGTTCTGTCAGGGCTGCCTCAGAAGCCTGAGAGTGTGAGTGTCTGTGGCGGGAAGGCCCCGTGTTCCCTCTGCTGGTATGAAGCATTTCAGGAATATTATAACCCTCGTCCCCTAATTGTTCGCGGGGGAGCGGGAGCGGGAAGCAGAAGAGTTCCGCGATGCAGTCCCCATGATTTGGAGGTATTTAGGGGCAATTTTACCTCAGATTCCAGTCAGCTTTTCCCTGTGGTGGCAGGAGCTCAGGGATTAGGCTTCCATCTTCCTGCTAGGTCAGGCCACGCCCCCCTATTGTCATTCTTTATATCTGACTTACCACAGTGTTTATTATACTAAACATCCTAAAACTTCCTAAATGGTTCATTTACAACTTGTGTGAGAATCTATTACTACAGCTGGTGAAGTGACGGGTTCCAAGGGTCCGGTAAATATACTGTGTGATGTTGGCACTGGGTCTCACACTAATATTACTATCCAGGTGTGCCAGAGGGGTATACAGGTGTGCCAGAGGGGTATACAGGTGTGCCAGAGGGGTATACAGGTGTGCCAGAGGGGTATACAGGTGTGCCAGGGGGGTATACAGGTGAGCCAGAGGGGTATACAGGTGTGCCATAGGGGTATACAGGTGTGCCAGAGGGGTATACAGGTGTGCCAGAGGGGTATACAGGTGTGCCAGAGGGGTATACAGGTGTGCCAGAGGGGTATACAGGTGTGCCAGAGGGGTATACAGGTGTGCCAGAGGGGTATACAGGTGAGCCAGAGGGGTATACAGGTGAGCCAGAGGGGTATACAGGTGTGCCATAGGGGTATACAGGTGTGCCAGAGGGGTATACAGGTGTGCCAGAGGTTTATACAGGTGTGCCAGAGGTTTATACAGGTGTGCCAGAGGGGTATAAAGGTGAGCCAGAGGGGTATACAGGTGAGCCAGAGGGGTATACAGGTGAGCCAGAGGGGTATACAGGTGTGTGTGCCAGAGAAGTATACAGGTGGGTGTGCCAGAGGGGTATACAGGTGTGCCAGAGGGGTACACAGGTGAGCCAGAAGGGTATACAGGTGTGCCAGAGGGGTATACAGGTGTGCCAGAGGGGTATACAGGTGTGCCAGAGGGGTATACAGGTGTGCCAGAGGGGTATACAGGTGAGCCAGAGGGGTATACAGGTGTGCCAGAGGGGTATACAGGTGAGGCAGAGGGGTATACATGTGAGCCAGAGGGGTATACAGGTGTGTGTGCCAGAGGGGTATACAGGTGAGCCAGAGGGGTATACAGGTGTGTGTGCCAGAGGGGTATACAGGTGTGTGTGCCAGAGGAGTATACAGGTGTGCCAGAGGGGTATACAGGTGAGCCAGAGGGGTATACAGGTGTGCCAGAGGGGTATACAGGTGTGCCAGAGGAGTATACAGGTGGGTGTGCCAGAGAGGTATACAGGTGAGCCAGAGGGGTATACAGGTGTGCCAGAGGGGTATACGGGTGAGACAGAGGGGTATACAGGTGAGCCAGAGGGGTATACAGGTGAGCCAGAGGGGTATACAGGTGTGCCAGAGGGGTATACAGGTGTGCCAGAGGGGTATACAGGTGTGCCAGGGGGGTATACAGGTGAGCCAGAGGGGTATACAGGTGTGCCAGGGGGGTATACAGGTGAGCCAGAGGGGTATACAGGTGTGCCAGGGGGGTATACAGGTGAGCCAGAGGGGTATACAGGTGTGCCATAGGGGTATACAGGTGTGCCATAGGGGTATACAGGTGTGCCAGAGGGGTATACAGGTGTGCCAGAGGGGTATACATGTGTGCCAGAGGGGTATACAGGTGAGCCAGAGGGGTATACAGGTGAGCCAGAGGGGTATACAGGTGAGCCAGAGGGGTATACAGGTGAGCCAGAGGGGTATACAGGTGTGTGTGCCAGAGGGGTATACAGGTGAGCCAGAGGGGTATACAGGTGTGCCAGAGGGGTATACAGGTGTGCCAGAGGGGTATACAGGTGTGCCAGAGGGGTATACAGGTGAGCCAGAGGGGTATACAGGTGAGCCAGAGGGGTATACAGGTGAGCCAGAGGGGTAAACAGGTGAGCCAGAGGGGTATACATGTGAGCCAGAGGGGTATACAGGTGTGTGTGCCAGAGGGGTATACAGATGTGTGTGCCAGAGGAGTATACAGGTGTGCCAGAGGGGTATACAGGTGAGCCAGAGGGGTATACAGGTGTGCCAGAGGCGTATACAGGTGAGCCAGAGGGGTATACAGGTGTGTGTGCCAGAGGGGTATACAGGTGTGTGTGCCAGAGGAGTATACAGGTGTGCCAGAGGGGTATACAGGTGAGCCAGAGGGGTATACAGGTGTGCCAGAGGGGTATACAGGTGTGCCAGAGGGGTATACAGGTGTGCCAGAGGAGTATACAGGTGAGTGTGCCAGAGAGGTATACAGGTGAGCCAGAGGGGTATACAGGTGAGACAGAGGGGTATACAGGTGAGCCAGAGGGGTATATAGGTGAGCCAGAGGGGTATATAGGTGTGCCAGAGGGGTATACAGGTGTGCCAGAGGGGTATACAGGTGTGCCAGAGGGGTATACAGGTGAGCCAGAGGGGTATACAGGTGTGCCAGAGGGGTATACAGGTGAGGCAGAGGGGTATACATATGAGCCAGAGGGGTATACAGGTGTGCCATAGGGGTATACAGGTGTGTGTGCCAGAGGGGTATACAGGTGCGCCAGAGGGGTATACAGGTGTGTGTGCCAGAGGGGTATACAGGTGTGTGTGCCAGAGGAGTATACAGGTGTGCCAGAGGGGTATACAGGTGAGCCAGAGGGGTATACAGGTGTGCCAGAGGGGTATACAGGTGTGCCAGAGGAGTATACAGGTGGGTGTGCCAGAGAGGTATACAGGTGAGCCAGAGGGGTATACAGGTGTGCCAGAGGGGTATACAGGTGAGACAGAGGGGTATACAGGTGAGCCAGAGGGGTATATAGGTGAGCCAGAGGGGTATACAGGTGTGTGTGCCAGAGGGGTATACAGGTGTGTGTGCCAGAGGGGTATACAGGTGTGTGTGCCAGAGGGGTATACAGGTGTGTGTGCCAGAGGGATATACAGGTGTGTGTGCCAGAGGGGTATACAGGTGTGTGTGCCAGAGGGGTATACAGGTGAGCCAAAGGGGTATACAGGTGTGTGTGCCAGAGGGGTATACAGGTGAGCCAGAGGGGTATACAGGTGTGTGTGCCAGAGGGGTATACAGGTGTGCCAGAGGGGTATACAGGTGTGCCAGAGGGGTATACAGGTGTGCCAGAGGGGTATACAGGTGTGCCAGAGGGGTATCCAGGTGTGCCAGAGGGGTATCCAGGTGTGCCAGAGGGGTATCCAGGTGAGCCAGAGGGGTATACAGGTGAGCCAGAGGGGTATACAGGTGTGTGTGCCAGAGGGGTATACAGGTGTGTGTGCCAGAGGAGTATACAGGTGGGTGTGCCGGAGGGGTATACAGGTGAGCCAGAGGGGTATACAGGTGAGCCAGAGGGGTATACAGGTGTGCCAGAGGGGTATACAGGTGTGCCAGAGGGGTATACAGGTGTGTGTGCCAGAAGGGTATACAGGTGAGCCAGAGGGGTATACAGGTGTGCCAGAGGGGTATACAGGTGTGCATGCCAGAGGGGTATACAGGTGTGCCAGAGGGGTATACAGGTGTGCCAGAGGGATATACAGGTGTGTGTGCCAGAGGGGTATACAGGTGTGTGTGCCAGAGGGGTATACAGGTGTGCCAGAGGGGTATACAGGTGTGCCAGAGGGGTATACAGGTGTGCCAGAGGGGTATACAGGTGTAAGGGGTATACAGGTGTGCCAGAGGGGTATACAGGTGAGCCAGAGGGGTATACAGGTGTGTGTGCCAGAGGGGTATACAGGTGTGTGTGCCAGAGGAGTATACAGGTGAGCCAGAGGGGTATACAGGTGTGCCAGAGGGGTATACAGGTGTGCCAGAGGGGTATACAGGTGAGCCAGAGGGGTATACAGGTGTACCAGAGGGGTATACAGGTGTGCCAGAGGGGTATACAGGTGTGCCAGAGGGGTATACAGGTGTGTGTGCCAGAAGGGTATACAAGTGAGCCAGAGGGGTATACAGGTGTGTGTGCCAGAGGGGTATACAGGTGTGCCAGAGGGGTATACAGGTGTGTGTGCCAGAGGGGTATACAGGTGTGCCAGAGGGGTATACAGGTGTGCCAGAGGGGTATACAGGTGTGTGTGCCAGAGGGGTATACAGGTGTGTGTGCCAGAGGGGTATACAGGTGTGTGTGCCAGAGGGGTATACAGGTGTGCCAGAGGGGTATACAGGTGTGCCAGAGGGGTATGCAGGGGTATACAGGTGTGCCAGAGGGGTATACAGGTGTAAGGGGTATACAGGTGTGCCAGAGGGGTATACAGGTGTGCCAGAGGGGTATACAGGTGTGCCAGTGGGGTATACAGGTGTGCCAGAGGGGTATGCAGGGGTATACAGGTGTGCCAGAGGGGTCCAGACCGTTCTTGGGGTTGAGGCAGGGTACAGGATTGAACATTTATCAGCAGCTCCTTCGGGGGAGGTGCTTTATATGTAAATATAATTTTATTAAGTCTGTAAGGTTTTTAATAGACACATTTACACTGGAATGTCTATTAATGTTGCTGTAGCTCTGACATATGCAGTCAGGTTGACTCTGAAGTTGGAATTTTTCAGACTCTTTGCGGGAAGACGTGTTCTCAGCTCCTCCTCCTCCTCCTCCTCCTCCTCCAATGACGGAATACCCCGACTCGGAGAAATGTAAGTGAATTATTAGAAGTTGTCATTCCTAATGATGGATAATGAATTGGTGACTCCTCCTCCTGGTAAATATGGGTGGAGTTTAATATAAAGACCTACCTACCTGCTCCTGGAACCCTCCTCCATTGGATCTCATTCACCATTAAAGTGAACCTGTAGAGGGATAATGGGAACTACCAATTCTCATCCAAGTCCTGGCCAGGACACCATCTGCATGGAGTTTGCATGTTCTCCCTGTGCTGGTTTGGGTTTCCATCCTCCACTGACCTGCTGGGAGGTTAATTGGCCATAGAGAGTGTATGATACAAGGACCTCGGATGGTAAGCTCCTAGGGTCAGGGACTGGTGTGAATGTACAGAATGTAAAGTGCTGTGTACATTGTCAGTATTATATATATATACCGTATATACTCCAGTATATACTCCAGTATAAGCCGAGTTTTTCCACACTTTTTTTGTGTTGAAAATTCCCCCCTCGGCTTATACTCGAGTCCAGCACTTCTGCAGCAGAGAATGACATTTTCCAAACTGAATTTGGGGCCCCGTATCTCGGGGCCACTTGGTACTAGGAACCCCAGCTTTGGATATGTTGTAGTGCTCGTTCCACTGGGTTTGCGCATCAAATTTGGGGTTCCTAGCACCAAGTGGCCCCGAGATACGGGGCCCAAAATTCGGCCAATGGTGTCCATCTGCAGCAATGTCATTTCAGGACCCTTTGGGTCCAGAGACCCCAAATTTTGTCTGCCGCTAGGGGGCATCTAGGAACCCTTAACTACCGAGTTTGAAGTTCGGGGGACCTATGGCTGCAAATGGGCACAGTGAGGCTGCAAATGGTCACAGTGAAGCTGCAAATGGCCACAGTGAAGCTGCAAATGGCCACAGTGAGGCTGCAAATGGGCACAGTGGGGCTGCAAATGGACACAGTGAGGCTGTAAATGGTCACAGTGAAGCTGCAAATGGTCACAGTGAGGCTGCAAATGGGCACAGTGAGGCTGCAAATGGGTACAGTGAGGCTGCAAATGGGCACAGTGGGGCTGCAAATGGGCACAGTGAGGCTGCAAATGGGCACAGTGAAGCTGCAAATGGGCACAGTGAGGCTGCAAATGGGCACAGTGAGGCTGCAAATGGTCACAGTGAGGCTGCAAATGGCCACAGTGAGGCTGCAAATGGTCACAGTGAAGCTGCAAATGGCCACAGTGAGGCTGCAAATGGTCACAGTGAGGCTGCAAATGGCCACAGTGAGGCTGCAAATGGTCACAGTGAGGCTGCAAATGGTCACAGTGAGGCTGCAAATGGTCACAGTGAGGCTGCAAATGGGCACAGTGAGGCTGCAAATGGGCACAGTGAAGCTGCAAATGGTCACAGTGAAGCTGCAAATGGGCACAGTGAGGCTGCAAATGGGCACAGTGAGGCTGCAAATGGTCACAGTGAGGCTGCAAATGGTCACAGTGGGGCTGCAAATGGGCACAGTGAGGCTGCAAATGGCCACAGTGGGGCTGCAAATGGGCACAGTGAGGCTGCAAATGGGCACAGTGAGGCTGCAAATGGGTACAGTGAGGCTGCAAATGGGCACAGTGAGGCTGCAAATGGGCACAGTGGGGCTGCAAATGGGCACAGTGAGGCTGCAAATGGGCACAGTGAAGCTGCAAATGGGCACAGTGAGGCTGCAAATGGCCACAGTGAGGCTGCAAATGGCCACAGTGAGGCTGCACATGGTCACAGTGAGGCTGCAAATGGGCACAGTGAAGCTGCAAATGGTCACAGTGAAGCTGCAAATGGTCACAGTGAGGCTGCAAATGGGCACAGTGAGGCTGCAAATGGTCACAGTGGGGCTGCAAATGGTCACAGTGGGGCTGCAAATGGGCACAGTGAGGCTGCAAATGGCCACAGTGGGGCTGCAAATGGGCACAGTGAGGCTGCAAATGGGTACAGTGAGGCTGCAAATGGTCACAGTGAAGCTGCAAATGGCCACAGTGAGGCTGCAAATGGTCACAGTGAGGCTGCAAATGGGCACAGTGAAGCTGCAAATGGGCACAGTGAGGCTGCAAATGGGCACAGTGAGGCTGCAAGTGGGCACAGTGAGGCTTCAAATGGTCACAGTGGGGCTGAAAATGGGCACAGTGAGGCTGCAAATGGCCACAGTGGGGCTGCAAATGGGCACAGTGAGGCTGCAAATGGGCACAGTGAGGCTGCAAATGGGTACAGTGAGGCTGCAAATGGGCACAGTGAGGCTGCAAATGGGCACAGTGGGGCTGCAAATGGGCACAGTGAGGCTGCAATTGGGCACAGTGAAGCTGCAAATGGGCACAGTGAGACTGCAAATGGGCACAGTGAGGCTGCAAATGGTCACGCTGAGGCTGCAAATGGTCACAGTGAGGCTGCAAATGGTCACAGTGAGGCTGCAAATGGTCACAGTGAAGCTGCAAATGCTCACAGTGAAGCTGCAAATGGGCACAGTGGGGCTGCAAATGTTCACAGTGAGGCTGCAAATGGTCACAGTGAGGCTGCAAATGGGCACAGTGAAGCTGCAAATGGTCACAGTGAAGCTGCAAATGGGCACAGTGAGGCTGCAAATGGGCACAGTGAGGCTGCAAATGGTCACAGTGGGGCTGCAAATGGTCACAGTGGGGCTGCAAATGGGCACAGTGAGGCTGCAAATGGCCACAGTGGGGCTGCAAATGGTCACAGTGAGGCTGCAAATGGGCACAGTGAGGCTGCAAATGGGTACAGTGAGGCTGCAAACGGGCACAGTGAGGCTGCAAATGGGCACAGTGGGGCTGCAAATGGGCACAGTGAGGCTGCAAATGGGCACAGTGAGGCTGCAAATGGTCACAGTGAGGCTGCAAATGGTCACAGTGAGGCTGCAAATGGTCACAGTGAAGCTGCAAATGGTCACAGTGAGGCTGCAAATGGTCACAGTGAGGCTGCAAATGGTCACAGTGAGGCTGCAAATGGTCACAGTGAAGCTGCAAATGGGCACAGTGAGGCTGCAAATGGGCACAGTGAGGCTGCAAATGGTCACAGTAAAGCTGCAAATGGGAACAGTGAAGCTGCAAATGGGCACAGTGAGGCTGCAAATGGGCGTTGTTGACCCTCTTTTCCACTTACAGTAGCTGCACATTTCTCACCCTAGGCTTATACTCGAGTCAATAAGTGTTCCAAATTCTTTGTGGTAAAATGAGGAGCCTCGGCTTATATTCGGGTCGGCTTATACTCGAGTATATACGGTACCTAAATAGGAAAAACGATGAGAGTCACTAAGAAGGGTTCTCTATTGGTACCATCCATAGTGTGCTCAGCAATCATCTAAAGACTGGGGATTACAGGGACTGTATATGTGAATATAAAATTAATGACATCCCAGTCTTAGTCCGGAGAGTTCAATATTGAGTTGGCTCCGCCCTTTACAGCTATAACAGCTTCACCTCTTCTGGGAAGGCCGTCCACAAGGTTTAGGAGGGTGTCTATGGGAATGTTTGACCATTCTTCCAGAAGAGCATTTGTGAGGTCAGGCACTGATGTTGGATGAGAAGGCCTGGCTCACAGTCTCTGCTCTAATTCACCCCAAAGGTGTTCTGTCGGGTTGAGGTCAGGACTCTGTACAAGCCAGTCAAGTTCCTCCACCCCAAACTTGCTCATCCATGTCTTTATGGACCTTGCTTTGTGCACTGGTCCAAATCATTATTTTTATCCAGGATTTATGTAGCACCAACAGTTTACGCAGCGCTTTACAATATATATAGATAAATATAGATCCAAATCATTTGGTGGAGGAGGAATTATGATGTGGGGGGGAGGGGGGAATTATGGTGTGGGGGGGGTAGGGGGGGGATTATGGTGGGGGGGGGATTATGATGTGGGGGTTGGACTTGGCCCCTTAGTTCCAGTGAAGGGAACTCTTAAGGCGTCAGCATACCAAGACATTTTGGACAATTTCCTGCTCTCAACTTTGTGGGAGGAGTTTGGGGACGGCCCCTTCCTGTTCCAACATGACTGCCCACCAGTGTACAAAGCAAGGTCCATAAAGACATGGATGAGCGAGTTTGAGGTGGAGGTACTTGACTGGCCTGCACAGAGTCCTGACCTCAACCCCATAAAACACCTTTGGGATGAATTAGAGCAGAGACTGCGAGCCAGGCCTTCTCATCCAACATCAGTGCCTGACCTCACAAATGCTCTTCTGGAAGAATGATCACACATTCCCATAGACACCCTCCTAAACCTTGTGGACGGCCTTCCCAGAAGAGTTGAAGCTGTTGTAGCTGCAAAGGGCGGAGCCAACTCAATATTGAACCTTCCGGACTAAGACTGGGAGGTCATTAAAGGTCATGTGTGTGTAAAGGCAGGCGTCCCAATACTTTTGGTAATATAGTGTATATCTCTGTTATGGGATACAGTGCTGAGTATTGATCTCTGTGGCATCACCAATCTTATAATATAGATCTGATATCCCGGGGATCAATGGCTGCCAGTAAGTCATATGAGGAAATATTGAGACATCACATAGACGCCATGACACTGCTATGGCATATGGTTATATGGAAGAAGACACAAGTCCATCTAGTTCCTCTGGATTTACCCACAGCTGATCCTATTAGAAGGCAACCCCCTTCCCCCCTCAACAAAAAAAAATAAAAAAAATAATGATCCAATTTGCTCCAGCTGGAAAAACCTCCTTTCTGACCCCATAGGAAGGTCTCAGATATTCTCTTCATCAATTCCCCTGGTATTATTACCTCTACATATTGGTATTCAGATATATTCTGTACATTTAGGAATACATCCACATCTTTTTCATCTACTGATCTGGCCAGAACCAGCTCTTGAGGGAGTCTATTCCACATTTTTACAGCTCTTACTGTGAAGAAGCCTTTCCGTATATGAAGGTTATACATACAGTTTCAAGAAACTATTAGATAATCACCTGAATGACCACAACATACAGGGATATATAATGTAATACTGACATATAATCACACACATAGGTTGGACTTGATGGACTTGTGTCTTTTTTTCGACCTCACCTACTATGTAACTATGTAAGGTTAAATCTCTTTTTTTCGAGATGTAAAGAGTGCCCCCTTGTCCTCTATAGTCACATGAAAGTAAAACTCTACCCCAACTTTTAAGAATCAGGGCACTGTGTGGTATTCTGAGGTGTCATCTGAGTTCTTCAAAGGTGTCTTGGCAGAATACCTGAAAATTGCCTCGAATTGCCCACAACCCGGTGGTTGAGTCAAGCCTTCCATTGTCTGTCACAGGAAGCCTCTGGATTTTATTGTGGAGCATTACAACCACATGCACCATACGGCCCCCTGCTGAGATCCTAACATCCAATGATGTCATCAGTTTTTATAAGGAGGACATTGGTCCCTGAGGACATCTTTGTTTGTCCCTTCCCTTCCCATCTCAGTCTGGGGTCATGTTCTCTGAATGAGGGAGAAGAGACTTTGGATTACTAGTCAGTAGCAGTGTGTAAAGGTTATAATGCTTTGTAAGTAGAAATCTCCTCCAATGTTGGGTGTGGATGGTGCTGCGTTATGTAAGACTCAGTCCAGGTTTTTTACATTTTAGAATGAGGTGTCTCCAGATGGAACAGAATTCTAAGGTGCTGCAACTGAAAACCGGGAGGGTAGAAACACTGGTGTAGAGGGTGATAGGTATATAGGTGAAGTGTGAGGTCCAGTCTATAGAGGTGTAGAGGGTGATGACTATAGATGTGAAGTGTGAGGTCAAGTCTATAGGGGTGTAGAGGGTGATGACTATGGATGTGAAGTGTAAAGTCCAGTCTATAGGGGTGTAGAGGGTGAGGACTATGGATGTGAAGTATGAGGTCCTCTCTATAGGGGTGTAGAGGGTGATAGGTATATAGGTGAAGTGTGAGGTCCAGTCTATAGGGGTGTAGAGGGTGATTACTATGGATTTGAAGTGTGTGGTCCTCTCTATAGAGGTGTAGGAGGTGATGACTATGGAGGTGAAGTGTGTGGTCCAGTCTATAGGGGTGTAGAGGGTGATTACTATGGATTTGAAGTGTGTGGTCCTCTCTATAGAGGTGTAGGAGGTGATGACTATGGAGGTGAAGTGTGTGGTCCAGTCTATAGGGGTGTAGAGGGTGATGACTATAGATGTGAAGTGTGTGGTCCAGTTTATAGGGTGTAGGGGGTGATAAGTATATGAAGTGTGAGGTCCAGTCTATAGGGGTGTAGAGGGTGATGACTATGGGTGTGAAGTGTGTGGTCCAGTTTATAGGGTGTAGGGGGTGATAAGTATATGAAGTGTGAGGTCCAGTCTATAGGGGTGTAGAGGGTGATGACTATAGATGTGAAGTGTGTGGTCCAGTTTATAGGGTGTAGGGGGTGATAAGTATATGAAGTGTGAGGTCCAGTCTATAGGGGTGTAGAGGGTGATGACTATGGGTGTGAAGTGTGTGGTCCAGTTTATAGGGTGTAGGGGGTGATAAGTATATGAAGATCTGTAGATGTTGGTGTTTCTGATGGATAATTCTCTTCTTGCTTGTCTTGTAGCCTCAGCTGGATCTCGGGGCTCTTCTAGTACCTCCTCCGGGGAGCACAACTGGTATGAGAATTACAGATACCCGGGTGAAGGTAAGTGGTCTTATGTGATACTATAACCTTACAGACGAGTTCTGTGCCTTGTCATGTCAATTCATCCACAATCTGCCACATCTTCCAAAACCTCGTATAAGTCTTTTCTGAACAATTCCACAATGGAGGAAGCCGGTACTGACACATATAGGAAGACAATTCCCGATCGAAATCTGAACCTGCTGAATGTCATTCTGTGTCTGCCTTCAGGGATTAGAACCAGGACATCTGATCCTCTTACCTAATCCAGAACTCAATGTACTTAAAGCAGACAATCACCAAACGAGCCCGGACATTGGCATTTTCATAAAGAAAGGTCAGCAGTGGTATCCTTTCTCAGTGAAGGTTTCCGTTACTCCCAGCCCTAATTATTCCCATTCCAAAAATATATATTTTCCTTATTTTCCATGTTTGCATTCCCAAATCCTTCCCCATGCATGTATTCCTATTCCTGGCCCATTACTGCATTCCCAAATGCTTCCCCATCCATGTATTCCTACTAGGGATGAGCTTCGAGTTCGAGTCAAACTCATGTTCGACTCGAACATCGGCTGTTCGCCAGTTCGCCGAACAGCGAACAATTTGGGGTGTTCGCGGCAATTTGAATGCCGCGGAACACCCTTTAAAAGTCTATGGGAGAAATCAAAAGTGCTAATTTTAAAGGCTTATATGCAAGTTATTGTCATAAAAAGTTTTTGGGGACCCGGGTCCTGCTCCAGGGGACATGTATCAATGTGCAAAAAAAAGTTTTAAAAATGGCCGTTTTTTCGGGAGCAGTGATTTTAATAATGCTTAAAGTGAAACAATAAAAGTGTAATATCACTTTAAATTTCGTACCTGGGGGGTCTCTATAGTATGCCTGTAAAGGGGCGCATGTTTCCCGTGTTTAAAACAGTCTGACAGCAAAATGACATTTCAAAGAAAAAAAGTCATTTAAAAATACCCGCGGCTATTAATGAATTGTCGGTCCGACAATACACATAAAAGTTCATTGATAAAAACGGCATGGGATTTCCCCACAGGGGAACCCCGAACCAAAATTTTTAAAAAAATGGCGTGGGGGGTCCCCCTAAATTCCATACCAGGCCCTTCAGGTCTGGTATGGATTTTAAGAGGAACCCCGCGCCAAAATTTAAAAAAAAGGCGTGGGGGTCCCCCCAAAAATCCATACCAGACCCTTATCCGAGCACGCAACCTGGCAGGCTGCAGGAAAAGAGGGGGGGTGAGAGAGCGCCCCCCCCTCCTGAACCGTACCAGGCCACATGCCCTCAACATTGGGAGGGTGCTTAGGGGTAGCCCCCCAAAGCACCTTGTCCCCATTTAAATAAGCATTTAAATAAAGGAATTGTCAAAAACTGTCTCTTGTCATTTTTACCATTTTTGACACTTTTTTAGTGAAATGGTAGGGGTACTTCTGTACCCCATTACCATTTCACACGGGGGGGCGGGATCTGGGGGTCCCCTTGTTAAAGGGGGCTTCCAGATTCCGATATGCCCCCCTGCCCGCAGACCCCCACAACCACCGGGCAAGGGTTGTGGGGATGAGGCCCTTGTCCCCATCAACATGGGGACAAGGTTCTTTAGGGGGGACCCCAAAGCACCCTCCCAATGTTGAGGACATGTGGCCTGGTACAGTTCAGGAGGGGGGGTGCTCTCTCGTCCCCCCTCTTTTCCTGTGGCCTGCCAGGTTGCATGCTCGGATAAGGGTCTGGTATGGATTTTTGGGGGGACCCCACGCCATTTTTTTTAAATTTTGGCGCAGGGTTCCTCTTAAAATCCATACCAGACCTGAAGGGCCTGATATGGAATTTAGGGGGACCCGCACGCCAGTTTTTTTTTTTTTTTAATTTTGGTTCGGGGTTCCCCTGTGGGTAATTCCCATGCCGTTTTTATCAATGAACTTTTATGTGTATTGTCGGACCGGCAATTCATTAATAGCCGCGAGTAGTTTTAAATGACTTTTTTTCCTTCGAAATGTCATTTTGCTGTCAGACTGTTCTAAACACGGGAAACATGCGCCCCTTTACAGGCATACTATAGACACCCCCCAGCTACGAAATTTAAAGGAATATTACACTTTTATTGTTTCACTTTAAGCATTATTAAAATCACTGCTCCCGAAAAAACGGCCGTTTATAAAACTTTTTTTTGCATTGATCCATGTTCCCTGGGGCAGGACCCGGGTCCCCAAACACTTTTTATGACAATACCTTGCATATAAGCCTTTAAAATTAGCATTTTTCATTTCGAACATTCGAGTCCAATAGACTTCAATGGGGTTCTAACGTTCGTGCGAAGTTTGGGTCCGTTTGCAAGTTCTGGTGTGAACCAAACCGGGGGGTGTTCGGCTCATCCTTAATTCCTAATCTTGGCCCATTACTGTATTCCCAAATGCTTCCCCATCCTTGTATTCCTAATCCGAGTTCCCGAACCCTTTCCCAGCTTGGTGTTCCCGAACTCCCTATTTCTGAGCCCTTTCCTAGCTCCGTATTCCCAGGTCCTTCCACAGCCATCTGTTATTGTTTCTATAGGGAGCCGTCCTGTTCCTCCAGCCTGGATACATCATCTTCCATCATTCAGTATTCCATTTATTCTGCCGTGTTACAACTTGGGTTGTCAGAATCTGTGATGTCACAGGCTGGGTTGTCAGTAATGATAAGAAAGAAAGAAAGAGCGCACCATCCTAGTGCATTATCCTTGACAAATTTATTAATTAAAAACAAAGATTAAAATCTACTCACAAAGGTAGGAGAAAAAATCGCATTGTATATAGGCACAGAAGCGATTAGTCCAATGGTAGCAGTTTTTCCAGGTCCTAGGAAGAGGGCGTACGGACTACTGCTGGCTAACGCGTTTCGAAGGTAACCCTTCTTCATCAGAGTAGATTTTAATCTTTGTTTTTAATTAATAAATTTGTCAAGGATAATGCACTAGGCTGGTGCGCTCTTTCTTTCTTTCTTATCATTACTACTAGGATAATCCCATCCTGAAGAGCAGCAAGGCCGAAACCCATAGTCCTTCTTGAACCTTTGGGATCATTTAGCCAATACACCTGTGCGCAAGAGTATTTTGTGTCCGGGTTGTCAGTATCTGTGATGTCACAACTCGGGTTGTCAGGATCTGTGATGTCATTTTGTAGATCTGTCTTTGAATCCATTGACCTGTCTTCTTATCATTCTCCTTCATTCAGGTGCCCAGGATTTGTTGCCTCCTCCGCAGAGTTATGACGGATCTTCTGAATACGATGATGTCAACTCTCTCGCTTCCGGTAAAATGGGATGAGAATGAGCAAATAGCGAGCATTTCTATCATTATGGGAGTCCACTCTATAGCCAGAGCTGGGAATGGCCCTTTATGTAGATGATATCTCGCACAATTAGTTGTGACCAGGGTCACCTCTCTGCTGAGCCCACCTAGGCCATGTCTTATGCAATACAATTCCAATACATAAGGTCCACATCCAGTATGCAGTCATTACAGAGGAACCATGATGCATTTTGCTCACAGTTCTTATTAGGAAATCTTCAGGGTTGGTGGTCATCTTATGACTGTGTGAATTGCATCAAGGTTCCTCTGTTAACGACTGCTTACCTGTGCATACTACTTATATAATAAACCTCCGTCTGAGTAAGAACCGTATGGACTTATTGTATTGTAATTTCATTGCATATATCAGAAACAGGAAAGGCCTGAAGAATGCTGCAAATTTTCGTGCTATACAGCAGGGGGGGGGGGGGGGCTTGGGTTGTCGTTTGTAGGCCATGCCATGCCATAGATGGGCTGCCATGGTCCACCAAACATCATGGTACAGACACTACTGCCATGTATAATAAAAGAATACAGACTACCGTCATGCCTTCAATCTTCTGGCTGCTCTCCATATATACGGTTTGTACAATTTTTGTGAAACAGTGTACTGTGGTCTTCCATACTGTGCCACCCATTCTGGGCCTGCACACCTTGAACTGGACTGGTAGTAGAGTAGAGGGATCATTTGCCTGTTCTTCTTCTAGTACTCTGTTCCAGGTATACAGAGAAGACAGGTAGTCTTAATCTTTCAACCCCCCCCCTTCCAACCTTGGCAAGCCTTGTGTGACCATGCAGATTGGGGTAGGAGGGAGCTGCACAAAATTGTTGACCTAATAACTATTAAGGAACCCATCCATCAATCACAGACCTTCCCTATCATTAAGAGATTTCCGGATTGTTGGAGATCCCTTTACGATCCATTCCGATGCTTTTCTGTATAATAAAGCAGAGACAGTGGTGGGAGGTTTTATGTGCAGACCATTGGTGGAGTCTTGTGGTGGCTCTCAGCAGGTCAAGAAGATATCTTCTAGCTGTGGTTCTCTCACCTATAGGCAGTCTTATCTGTGTAAAAAGTTTCCTTTTATCTCATCTGTCTATATGTTCTTTTTGCAGTTTGAATACAAGAGACAATGAAGTGGACTCTGGTGAGAAGATGTCGTCATTAACAACCAAATCAAAGCTAATATCTTACAAGAGCTCTGAATGGACAACTACCACCAGTATCAATCAGTGTTAATATTCTGAGTATATAATTTGCTGAACACTGCAGTCTCAGGGCCTCCTCCCATTGAAGTCTCAGGTCCTCCTCCCATTGAAGTCTCTGCTCGCTTGAGCCCCCTTCTGCTGAAGTCCCCTTAGTATTGAAGCCTCCTTTCACTAAAGTCTCTGCAGCTTTGGGGACTCCTCCCACACAAGTCCCCACAGCCTCGAGGACTCCTGCTGAAGTTTCTGTAGCCTTGGATTCTCCTCCAATGGAAGTTTCTGCAGCCTTGGATCCTCCCTCCATTAAAGTCTCTGTAGCTTTGGGGCCTCCTCCCACTGAAGTCTCTGCAGCCTTGGACTCTCTTCTAATTGAAGTCTCTGCAGCCTTGGACTCTCTTCTAATTGAAGTCTCTGCAGCCTTAGATTCTCTTCCAATTGAAGTCTCTGCAGCCTTGGATTCTCTTCCAATTGAAGTCTCTGCAGCCTTGGATTCTCTTCCAATTGAAGTCTCTGCAGCCTTGGAGTCTTCTCCAATGGAAGTTTCTGCAGCCTTGGATCCTCCCTCCATTAAAGTCTCTGTAGCTTTGGGGCCTCCTCCCACTGAAGTCTCTGCAGCCTTGGAGTCTCCTCCAAAGGAAGTCTCTGCAGCCTTGGACTCTCTTCTAATTGAAGTCTCTGCAGCCTTGGATTCTCCTCCAAAGGAAGTCTCTGCAGCCTTGGACTCTCTTCTAATTGAAGTCTCTGCAGCATTAGATCCTTTTCCAATTGAAGTCTCTGCAGTCTTGGATTCTCTTCCAATTGAAGTCTCTGCAGCCTTGGAGTCTCCTCCAATGGAAGTCTCTGCAGCCTTGGATTCTCTTCCAATTGAAGTCTCTGCAGCCTTGGATTGTCTTCCAATTGAAGTCTCTGCAGCCTTGGATTGTCTTCCAATTGAAGTCTCTGCTGCCTTGGAGTCTCTTCCAATTGAAGTCTCTGCAGCCTTGGATTCTCCTCCAATGGAAGTCTCTGCAGCCTTGGATTCTCTTCCAATTTAAGTCTCTGCAGCCTTGGATTGTCTTCCAATTGAAGTCTCTGCAGCCTTGAATTGTCTTCCAATTGAAGTCTCTGCAACCTTGGATTGTCTTCCAATTGAAGTCTCTGCTGCCTTGGATTGTCTTCCAATTGAAGTCTCTGCAGCCTTGGATTGTCTTCCAATTGAAGTCTCTGCAGCCTTGGATTGTCTTCCAATTGAAGTCTCTGCAGCCTTGGATTGTCTTCCAATTGAAGTCTCTGCAGCCTTGGATTGTCTTCCAATTGAAGTCTCTGCTGCCTTGGAGTCTCTTCCAATTGAAGTCTCTGCAGCCTTGGATTCTCCTCCAATGGAAGTCTCTGCAGCCTTGGATTCTCTTCCAATTTAAGTCTCTGCAGCCTTGGATTGTCTTCCAATTGAAGTCTCTGCAGCCTTGAATTGTCTTCCAATTGAAGTCTCTGCAACCTTGGATTGTCTTCCAATTGAAGTCTCTGCTGCCTTGGATTGTCTTCCAATTGAAGTCTCTGCAGCCTTGGATTGTCTTCCAATTGAAGTCTCTGCAGCCTTGGATTGTCTTCCAATTGAAGTCTCTGCAGCCTTGGATTGTCTTCCAATTGAAGTCTCTACAGCCTTGGATTGTCTTCCAATTGAAGTCTCTACAGCCTTGGATTGTCTTCCAATTGAAGTCTCTGCAGCCTTGGATTGTCTTCCAATTAAAGTCTCTGCAGCCTTGGAGTCTCCTCCAATGGAAGTCTCTGCAGCCTTGGAGTCTCCTTCAATTGAAGTCTCTGCAGCCTTGGATTCTCTTCCAATTGAAGTCTCTGCAGCCTTGGATTCTCTTCCAATTGAAGTCTCTACAGCCTTGGATTGTCTTCCAATTGAAGTCTCTTCAGCCTTGGATTCTCCTCCAATTGAAGTCTCTGCAGCCTTGGATTCTCCTCCAATGGAAGTCTCTGCAGCCTTGGATTGTCTTCCAATTGAAGTCTCTGCAGCCTTGGATTGTCTTCCAATTGAAGTCTCTGCAGCCTTGGATTGTCTTCCAATTGAAGTCTCTGCAGCCTTGGATTGTCTTCCAATTGAAGTCTCTGCAGCCTTGGATTGTCTTCCAATTGAAGTCTCTGCAGCCTTGGATTGTCTTCCAATTGAAGTCTCTGCAGCCTTGAATTGTCTTCCAATTGAAGTCTCTACAGCCTTGGATTCTCTTCCAATTGAAGTCTCTACAGCCTTGGATTCTCCTCCAGTTGACACTTCTGTAGCTTTGGGTTCTCCTCTCACCTCAATGCGTCATCACATAAGTGCTGGGACATTTCTGTAGAACAGAACATTTCTCCAAACTGTGGCCGCAGGGCCGGATGTGACCCTTTGCTTGCCTTTATCCAGCCCTTAGAGCACTTTTTCTCCCACTGACACCAACAATGGGGCATAATTCCTGGTACTGACATCAACAACGGGGCACTATTTCTCCCATTGAGGCCAAGAATAAGGATCTATTCCTCCCGCTGACGCGAATGATGGGTCACTATTCCTCCCCCTAATGCCAAATATACATTGTTTACTCCCACTGATGCCAGGACAATTTCAACATCCAATGGCCACAGTCCGGCCCCCCTAAAGTCTGAAGGACAGTAAACTGGCCCTTTGTTTAGACAATTTGGAGACCCCATCTGTAGAAGATCAGGCTGGATATAATTTTTGTATAATACATTATGTACACTCTGAGCTGTGGTGCTTCCTATGCCAGTTCTCATTTACTCTCCGCTATATTTGTTTCCCATCCCGAGTCTTGTTCCAGTAATATTGGAAGATGTTTAAAGGCCAAGTTCACCTTTTCCAGAAAATTACCCATGAAGTCAAAAAGGCCAAGTTCACCTTTTCCAGAAAATTACCCATGACATCAAAAAGGCCAAGTTCACCTTTTCCAGAAAATTACCCATGACATCAAAAAGGCCAAGTTCACCTTTTCCAGAAAATTACCCATGAAGTCAAAAAGGCCAAGTTCACCTTTTCCAGAAAATTACCCATGACGTCAAAAAGGCCAAGTTCACCTTTTCCAGAAAATTACCCATGACGTCAAAAAGGCCAAGTTCACCTTTTCCAGAAAATTACCCATGACGTCAAGGGGCTCCAGTAGATGTTAATAAAAACTGTGCAGCTTTGTAAAATGTTCCATAAAATGATTGTCTTACTTGTAGGCTATTAGGGTCCCCAGAGAAGCCTGGCCTGAGAACGTCCAAGTTAGCAACCCCCCATATCCTGATTGGTTTTCAATTCTGCAATGCTGGGAGCCAGGGTCCAACAGTTTTCACATCCTATCAACCAATCAGGACGTAGGGATTACTAACTTGGAGTTTTCAGGCCAGTCTCTTGCGGGGACCCAAATGGTCTACAGGTTTGACAATAACATGATGGAACATCTTACAAAGCTGCAGGTTTTTGATCCTATATAGTGTAGAAGTAGGGACTACTCCTTCCCTATAATCTATCCATCCATATCCCTAATAGTGAGTAACAATAGTCTTCAAATTCTACATTTTGCTTTTGTTGCCGTCACTTCTGGTTATCGCCTGATATCATTTTTGGTCCTTTGGAACGCACAGCGGCTCTGCAATGCGAGCGATGGGGCTGCGATATTAACTGAGGCTGTACATGTTGGTGCTTCTCAAGGCACCTTATATGCTTTATTACCTAAAGTATTGGGACACCTGCCTTTATACACACATGAACTTTAATGGCATCCCAGTCTTAGTCCGTAGGGTTCAGTATGGAGTTGGCCCACCCTTTGCAGCTACAACAGCTTCAACTCTTCTGGGAAGGCCGCCCACAAGGTTTAGGAGGGTGTCTATGGGAATGTTTGACCATTCTTCCAGAAGAGCATTTGTGAGGTCAGGCACTGATGTTGGATGAGAAGGCCTGGCTCGCAGTCTCTATTCTAATTCATCCTAAAGGTGTTCTATCAGGACTCTGTGCAGGCCAGTCAAGTTTCTCCACCCCAAGTTCGCTCATCCATGTCTTTATGGATCTTGATTTGTGCACTGTTCCAAATCATTTGGTGGAGGGGGGACTATGATGTGGGGGGGAGGGGGGATTATGGTGTGGGGGGGGAGATTATGATGTGGGGGGGAGGGGGGATTATGGTGTGGGGGGGAGATTATGATGTGGGGGGGAGGGGGGATTATGGTGTGGGGGTTGTTTTTCAATGGTTGGGTTGGCCCCTTAGTTCCAGTGAAGATAACTTTTAAGGCGTCAGCATACCAAGACATTTTGGACAATTTCATGCTCCCAACTTTGTGGGAGGAGTTTGGGGACGGCCCCTTCCTGTTCCAACATGACTGCCCACCAGTGCACAAAGCAAGGTCCATAAAGACATGGATGAGCGAGTTTGGGGTGGAGGAACTTGACTGGCCTGCACAGAGTCCTGACCTCAACCCAATGGAACACCTTTGGGATGAATTAGAGTGGAGACTACGAGCCAGGCCTTCTCGTCCAACATCAGCGCCTGACCTCACAAATGCTCTTCTGGAAGAATGGTCAAACATTCCAATAGACACCCTCCTAAACCTTGTGGACGGCCTTCCCAGAAGAGGTGAAGCTGTTTGTTATAGCTGCAAAGGGCGGAGCCAACTCAATATTTGAACCCTCCGGACTAAGACTGGGATGTCATTAAAGTTCATGTGTGTGTAAAGGCAGGCGTCCCAATACTTTTGACAATATAGTGTACACATGAGTGGCTAATTTGTATATTTGAATTCCTCAAATCCTAATAAATATTCTGCACCACGGGAGTATTTTATTGTGCTTGTGTCTTTTCTCTGGGCTGGAGTTTTTGGTGATTATGGATTTATTCCACCTTCCATACTTGTAACCAT
Organism: Lithobates clamitans; assembly: GCA_037952925.1. Taxonomy (NCBI): domain Eukaryota; kingdom Metazoa; phylum Chordata; class Amphibia; order Anura; family Ranidae; genus Lithobates; species Lithobates clamitans. Next base: position 75,477 of record JBBGZY010003466.1, on the reverse strand, counting down.
ATGAAAAGCGATTTAGGTGACCTCATTGGTGAGTATGCGTGGTGGAGCACTTTATGGGATTTGATTGAAATTTCATTTCACAAGATCATTTAAAGACGCGGTGCTTTGGGACATTGATTAGAAGTTGTCCATGTTATGTATTATTATACTGGTGGAAATGAGGATTGTGGTTATATGATTTGAGAATGAGGCCTCATCCACACTGGACATTATAATAACGTTTTTAGGCATTAGAGCGGAAAACAGCTGAAAAACGGAACCCACTAATTTTTACAGCCAAAAACACTTGATAACAGCCTATGTGTGCATGGACATGGAGACATAGGACAACATGGAGACATGGGACAACATGGAGACATGGGACAACATGGAGACATGGGACAACATGGAGACATGGGACAACATGGACACATAGAATAACATGGAGACATGGGACAACATGGAGACATAGGATAACATGGACACATAGAATAACATGGAGACAAAGGACAACATGGAGACATGGGATAACATGGACACATAGAATAACATGGAGACATAGGACAACATGGAGACATGGGACAACATGGAGACATGGGACAACATGGAGACATGGGACAACATGGAGACATGGGACAACATGGAGACATGGGACAACATGGAGACATGGGATAACATGGAGACATGGGATAACATGGAGACATGGGATAACATGGGGACATAGGATAACATGGAGACATAGGATACCGTGGACACATAGGATACCGTGGAGACATGGGATACCGTGGAGACATGGGATAACGTGGAGACATGGGATAACGTGGAGACATGGGATAACGTGGAGACATGGGATAACGTGGAGACATGGGATAACGTGGAGACATAGGATACCATGGAGACATGGGATACCATGGACACATGGGATAACATGGACACATGGGATAACATGGACACATGGGATAACATGGACACATGGGATAACATGGACACATGGGATAACATGGAGACATGGGATAACATGGAGACATGAGGGGACATGGGGGGACATGGGAGAACATGGACACATGGGAGACATGGGGTGGGACATGGGAGAACATGGAGACATGGGGGGACATGGGAGAACATGGGGGGACATGGGATACCATGGAGACATAGGATAACATGGAGACATGGGATAACATGGGGACATAGGATAACATGGGGACATGGGATAACATGGAGACATGGGATACCATGGAGACATGGGATACCATGGAGACATGGGATAACATGGAGACATGGGATACCATGGAGACATGGGATACCATGGAGACATGGGATAACATGGGGACATGGGATAACATGGGGACATGGGATAACATGGACACATGGGATAACATGTAGACATGGGATACCATGGAGACATGGGATACAATGGAGACATGGGGGACATGGGAGAACCTGGGGGGACATGGGAGAACATGGACACATGGGAGACATGGGGGGGACATGGGAGAACTAGGAGACATAGGGTGGGACATGGGAGAACATGGAGACATGGGGGGACATGGGAGAACAAGGGGGGACATGGGAGAACATGGACACATGGGAGACATAGGGGGGACATGGGAGACATGGAGAGGACATGGGAGACATGGGAGAACATGGAGACATAGGGGACATGGGGGGGACGTGGAACATGGAGACATGGGAGAACATAGAGACATGGGGGGACATGGGAGAACATGGAGACATAGGAGACATGGGGGGACATGGGAGAACATGGAGACATAGGAGACATGGGGTGGGACATGGGAGAACATGGAGACATGGGGGGACATGGGAGAACATGGGGGGACATGGGATACCATGGAGACATAGGATAACATGGAGACATAGGATAACATGGGGACATGGGATAACATGGGGACATGGGATAACATGGAGACATGGGATAACATGGAGACATGGGATACCATGGAGACATGGGATACCATGGGGACATGGGATAACATGGGGACATGGGATAACATGGGATACAATGGAGACATGGGATACCATGGAGACATGGGATACAATGGAGACATGGGGGACATGGGAGAACATGGGGGGACATGGGAGAACATGGACACATGGGAGACATGGGGGGGACATGGGAGAACATGGAGACATAGGAGACATGGGGTAGGACATGGGAGAACATGGAGACATGGGGGGACATGGGAGAACATGGAGACACAGGAGACATGGGGGGACATGGGAGAACATGGAGACACAGGAGACATGGGGGGACATGGGAGAACATGGAGACATAGGAGACATGGGGTGGGACATGGGAGAACATGGAGACATAGGAGACATGGGGTGGGACATGGGAGAACATGGAGACATGGGGGGACATGGGAGAACATGGGGGGACATGGGATACCATGGAGACATAGGATAACATGGAGACATAGGATAACATGGAGACATAGGATAACATGGAGACATGGGATACCATGGAGACATGGGATACAATGGAGACATGGGATACCATGGAGATATGGGATAGCATGGAGACATGGGATACAATGGAGACATGGGGGGACATGGGAGAACATGGGGGGACATGGGAGAACATGGACACATGGGAGACATGGGGGGGACATGGGAGAACATGGACACATGGGAGACATGGGGTGGGACATGGGAGAACATGGAGACATGGGGGGACATGGGAGAACATGGGGGGACATGGGAGAACATGGACACATGGGAGACATAGGGGGGACATGGGAGACATGGAGGGGACATGGGAGACATGGGAGAACATGGAAACATAGTGGACATGGGGGGGACATGGAACATGGAGACATGGGAGAACATGGAGACATGGGGGGACATGGGAGAACATGGAGACATAGGAGACATGGGGGGGACATGGGAGAATATGGAGACATGGGGGGACATGGGAGAACATGGAGACATAGGAGACATGGGGGAGACATGGGGGGGACATGGGAGAACATGGAGACATGGGATACATGGGGGGGACATGGGACATGAGGGGACATGGGAGAACATGGACACATGGGAGAACGTGAGAGAACATGGAGACATGGGGGGACATGGGAGAACATGGACACATGGGAGACATGGGGGGGACATGGGAGAACATGGAGACATAGGAGACATGGGGTGGGACATGGGAGAACATGGAGACATGGGGGGACATGGGAGAACATGGGGGGACATGGGAGAACATGGACACATGGGAGACATAGGGGGGACATGGGAGACATGGAGGGGACATGGGAGACATGGGAGAACATGGAAACATAGCGGACATGGGGGGGACATGGAACATGGAGACATGGGAGAACATGGAGACATGGGGGGACATGGGAGAACATGGAGACATAGGAGACATGGGGGGGACATGGGAGAATATGGAGACATGGGGGGACATGGGAGAACATGGAGACATAGGAGACATGGGGGAGACATGGGGGGGACATGGGAGAACATGGAGACATGGGATACATGGGGGGGACATGGGACATGAGGGGACATGGGAGAACATGGACACATGGGAGAACGTGAGAGAACATGGAGACATGGGGGGACATGGGAGAACATGGAGACATAGGAGACATGGGAGAACATGGAGACATGGGAGAACATGGAGACATGGGGGGACATGGGAGAACATGGAGACATGGGGGGACATGGGAGAACATGGAGACATGGGAGAACATGGAGACATGGGGGGACATGGGAGAACATGGAGACATGGGGGGACATGGGAGAACATGGAGACATGGGGGACATGGGAGAACATGGACATATGGGAGAACGTGAGAGAACATGGACACATGGGAGAACGTGGGAGAACATGGAGACATGGGAGACATGGGGGGGACATGGGACATGGGAGAACATGGAGACATAGGAGACATGGGAGAACATGGAGACATGGGGGGACATGGGAGAACATGGAGACATGGGATACATGGGGGGGACATGGGGGGACATGGGAGAACATGGAGACATGGGGGGACATGGGAGAACATGGAGACATGGGGGGACATGGGAGAACATGGAGACATAGGAGACATGGGAGAACATGGAGACATGGGGGGACATGGGGGGACATGGGAGAACATGGAGACATAGGAGACATGGGAGAACATGGAGACATGGGGGGACATGGGAGAACATGGAGACATGGGATACATGGGGGGGACATGGGACATGGGAGAACATGGAGACATGGGAGAACGTGAGAGAACATGGAGACATGGGAGAACATGGAGACATGGGGGGACATGGGAGAACATGGAGACATGGGGGGACATGGGAGAACATGGAGACATAGGAGACATTGGAGACATGGGAGAACATGGAGACATGGGGGGACATGGGAGAACATGGAGACATGGGGGGACATGGGAGAACATGGACACATGGGAGAACGTGAGAGAACATGGAGACATGGGAGAACATGGAGACATGGGGGGACATGGGAGAACATGGAGACATGGGGGGACATGGGAGAACATGGAGACATAGGAGACATTGGAGACATGGGAGAACATGGAGACATGGGGGGACATGGGAGAACATGGAGACATGGGGGGACATGGGAGAACATGGACACATGGGAGAACGTGAGAGAACATGGAGTCATGGGGAGACATGGGGGGACATGGGACATGGGAGAACATGGAGACATAGGAGACATGGGAGAACATGGAGACATGGGGGGACATGGGAGAACATGGAGACATAGGAGACATGGGAGAACATGGAGACATGGGAGAACATGGAGACATGGGGGGACATGGGAGAACATGGAGACATGGGGGGACATGGGAGAACATGGAGACATGGGGGGACATGGGAGAACATGGAGACATAGGAGACATGGGAGAACATGGAGACATGGGAGAACATGGAGACATGGGGGGACATGGGAGAACATGGAGACATGGGGGGACATGGGAGAACATGGAGACATGGGGGGACATGGGAGAACATGGAGACATGGGAGAACGTGAGAGAACATGGAGACATGGGGGGACATGGGAGAACATGGAGACATGGGGGGACATGGGAGAACATGGAGACATGGGGGGACATGGGAGAACATGGAGACATGAGAGAACATGGAGACATGGGGGGACATGGGAGAACATGGAGACATGGGGGGACATGGGAGAACATGGAGACATGGGGAGACATGGGGGGACATGGGAGAACATGGAGACATGGGGGACATGGGAGAACATGGACACATGGGGGACATGGGAGAACATGGACACATGGGAGAACGTGAGAGAACATGGAGACATGGGGGGACATGGGAGAACATGGAGACATGGGAGACATGGGGGGGACATGGAGACATGAGGGGACATGGAGACATGAGGGGACATGGGAGAACATGGAGACATGGGGGGACATGGGAGAACATGGAGACATGGGAGACATGGGGGGGACATGGGACATGGGAGAACATGGAGACATGGGAGAATATGGAGACATGGGGGGACATGGGAGAACATGGACACATGGGAGAACCTGAGAGAACATGGAGACATGGGGGGACATGGGAGAACATGGAGACATGGGGGGACATGTGAGAACATGGAGACATGGGGGGACATGGGAGAACATGGAGACATGGGGGGACATGGGAGAACATGGAGACATGGGGGGACAATGGACATGTGAGAACATGCAGAACATGGAGACATAGGAGAACATGAGGGGGGAGTTTATTGACTGTAGAAAAAAATGTCTGAAGCCAAAAACAGCCGCTGTGAAACTGTCCAAAAGCGTCTCGTGTGTATGAGGCCTTCTAGTTGCTCACCATTGGGTTTATGGGTGGATACTATATATGATTCTGGGCAGCACAGTGGTGTAGTGGTTAGCACTTTCGCCTAGCAGCAAAAAAAAAAAGGATCACTGATTCGAATCCCAACCATGACACTACCTGCCTGGAGTTTCCATGTTCTCGCTGTGCGGGTTTCCTCCCACACTACAAAGACATGCTGTTAGGTTGATTGGATCTTGTCTAAATGGGCCCCAGTATGTGTATAAATGTTGGGGTCCTTAGATTGTAAGCTCCTTTAGGCTACTTTCACACTGGAGGCATTTTTCAGGCGCTTTTGGGCTACAAATAGCGCATGTGAAGCGCCTGAAAAACGCCTCCCTTGCAGCCCCAGTGTGATATCCCGAGTGCCTCCACGCCGGGGCGGTGCGCTCGAGGGATGGGAAAAAAAGTCCTGCAAGCCGCATCTTTGGGGCGGTGCGGAAGCGGTGAATACAGCGCTCCTAAACTGCCCCTGCCATTGAAATCAATGGCCAGCGCTGCCAAAGCGCTTCGGCAGCGGTACTTTGCGGGCGCTTTTAACCCTTTATTTGGCCGCTAGCGGGGGTTAAAAGCGTCCCACTAGAGGCCCGAAAAGTGCAGCTGAAACAGCGGTAAAGCGCCGCTAAAACTAGCAGTGCTTTACCGCTAACGTCCCCGCCCCCAGTGTGAAAGTGCCTTTTGGGCAGGAATTGATGTGAATGTACAATGTATATGTAAAGCGCTGCGTAAAATTGACCGCGCTATATAAGTACCTGAAATAAATAATCCAAAAATTCTAGTGTGTTTTACACTTAAAGGGGCAGCTGCACTTTAATAATGTATCCGTTTATTAATAATTGCTATTGGGTTGGCGCCCCTTTTATCGTGATTTTTGTTAGAAATGTTTTTTTTATCTTCTGGGGCCCTTTGACTGCAGAGCCTGTTTTCTGGAAAAGATGAACTTGGACTTTTAGGGGAACATAAAATCATTTTGTATATTTTCATGACTAGAAATAAAATTAAAAATGTAGATTTCCTCTTATATTTTTTAGATTAATGTGAATTATTGTATATTAATATTTCTTACCTTTCTAATTTCCAGACGGTACTCTGAGTTCCTTTTCATGTGTACTAATGCTTTATATCAGGGGTGTCAAACTCCATTTCATCACGGGTCACATCAACATTATGGATGCCCTTAAAGGGCCGCTTGTATCTGTAAGACACATTTTATCCATGCCCCCCCCCCGAACCAGATCGAACAGTGGATGTGGCCATATTGCACTAACAATTGGAGGATCTTAACTGCCAATAAATACCAGGAGCGTGTTATGTACAGTGTTTAGGAGTGCACTATGTACAAAGTGCAGAGTTCAGGGGTGCCCTATGCACAGGGTGCAATATTCAGCGGTGCACTATGTGTATAGTGCAGCATTCAGGTGTGTGCTACATATCGAGTGCAGGGTTTAGGGGTCCGCTAAGTACAGAGTGCAGGGTTTAGTGGTCCGCTATGTACAGAGTGCAATTTCAGGGGTGTCCTATTCACAGCGTGCAGAGTTTTAGTGGTGCGCTATGCACAGTGTGCAGGGTTGAAGAGTGCGCTACATGCAGAGTGGAGGGTTTGGGGGTGTTCTATGCATAGTGTGCAGGGTTGAGGAGTGCGCTACATACAGTGTGTAGGGTTTAGGGGTCTTCTATGCACAGTGAGCAGGGTTGAAGAGTGCGCTACATGCAGAGTGGAGGGTTTGGGGGTGTTCTATGCATAGTGTGCAGGGTTGAGGAGTGCGCTACATACAGAGTGCAGGGTTTAGGGGTGTGCTATGAACAGTGTGCAGGGTTGAGGAGTGGGCTACATACAGAGTGCAGGGTTTAGGGGTGTGCTATGCACAGTATGCAGGGTTTAGGGGTGTGCTATGCACAGTGTGCAGGGTTTAGGGGTGCGCTACAGAGTGCAGGGTTTAGGGGTGTGCTATGCACAGTGTGCAAGGTTGAAAAGTGCGCTACATACAGAGTGCAGGTTTTTGGGGGTATGCTGTGTGCAGAGTTGAGTGCGCTACATACAGTGTGCAGGGTTTAGGGGTGTGCTGTGTGCAGGGTTGAGGAGTGCGCTACATAGAGTGCAGGGTTTAGGGGTGTGCAGGGTTCAGCTTTCATTCACAGGCTGTTCATTTCAGTTAAGGAGTGCGCTACATACAGAGTTTAGGGGTGTTCTATGCACAGTGTGCAGGGTTGAGGAGTGCGCTACATACAGAGTGCAGGGTTTAGAGGTGTGCTATGAACAGTGTGCAGAGTTGAGGAGTGGGCTACATACAGAGTGCAGGGTTTAGGGGTGTGCTATGCACAGTATGCAGGGTTGAGGAATGCGCTACAGAGTGCAGGGTTTAGGGGTGTGTTATGCACAGTGTGCAGGGTTGAGGAGTGCGCTACAGAGTGCAGGGTTTGGGGGTGTGCTATGCACAGTGTGCAGGGTTTAGGGGTGCGCTACAGAGTGCAGGGTTTAGGGGTGTGCTATGCACAGTGTGCAGGGTTTAGGGGTGCGCTACAGAGGCAAGGTTGAAAAGTGCGCTACATACAGAGTGCATGGTTTAGGGGTGTGCTGTGTGCAGGGTTGAGGAGTGCGCTACATACAGAGTGCAGGGTTTAGGGGTGTGCTGTGTGCACAGTTGAGGAGTGCGCTACATACAGAGTGCAGGGTTTAGGGGTGTGCTGTGTGCAGGGTTGAGGAGTGCGCTACATACAGAGTGCAGGGTTTAGGGGTGTGCTGTGTGCAGGGTTGAGGAGTGCGCTACATACAGAGTGCAGGGTTTAGGGGTGTGCTGTGTGCAGGGTTGAGGAGTGCGCTACATACAGAATGCAGGGTTTAGGGGTGTGCTGTGTGCAGGGTTGAGTGCACTACATACAGTGTGCAGGGTTTAGGGGTGTGCTGTGTGCAGGGTTGAGTGCACTACATACAGAGTGCAGGGTTTAGGGGTGTGCTGTGTGCAGGTTTGAGGAGTGCGCTACATACAGAGTGCAGGGTTTAGGGGTGTGCTGTGTGCAGGGTTGAGTGCACTACATACAGTGTGCAGGGTTGAGTGCGCTACATACAGTGTGCAGGGTTTAGGGGTGTGCTGTGTGCAGGGTTGAGTGCGCTACATACAGTGTGCAGGGTTTAGGGGTGTGTTATGCACAGTGTGCAGGGTTGAGGAGTGCGCTACAGAGTGCAGGGTTTGGGGGTGTGCTATGCACAGTGTGCAGGGTTTAGGGGTGCACTACAGAGTGCAGGGTTTAGGGGTGTGCTATGCACAGTGTGCAGGGTTTAGGGGTGCGCTACAGAGGCAAGGTTGAAAAGTGCGCTACATACAGAGTGCATGGTTTAGGGGTGTGCTGTGTGCAGGGTTGAGGAGTGCGCTACATACAGAGTGCAGGGTTTAGGGGTGTGCTGTGTGCACAGTTGAGGAGTGCGCTACATACAGAGTGCAGGGTTTAGGGGTGTGCTGTGTGCAGGGTTGAGGAGTGCGCTACATACAGAGTGCAGGGTTTAGGGGTGTGCTGTGTGCAGGGTTGAGGAGTGCGCTACATACAGAGTGCAGGGTTTAGGGGTGTGCTGTGTGCAGGGTTGAGTGCACTACATACAGTGTGCAGGGTTTAGGGGTGTGCTGTGTGCAGGGTTGAGTGCACTACATACAGAGTGCAGGGTTTAGGGGTGTGCTGTGTGCAGGTTTGAGGAGTGCGCTACATACAGAGTGCAGGGTTTAGGGGTGTGCTGTGTGCAGGGTTGAGTGCACTACATACAGTGTGCAGGGTTGAGTGCGCTACATACAGTGTGCAGGGTTTAGGGGTGTGCTGTGTGCAGGGTTGAGTGTGCTACATACAGTGTGCAGGGTTTAGGGGTGTGTTATGCACAGTGTGCAGGGTTGAGGAGTGCGCTACAGAGTGCAGGGTTTGGGGGTGTGCTATGCACAGTGTGCAGGGTTTAGGGGTGCACTACAGAGTGCAGGGTTTAGGGGTGTGCTATGCACAGTGTGCAGGGTTTAGGGGTGCGCTACAGAGGCAAGGTTGAAAAGTGCGCTACATACAGAGTGCATGGTTTAGGGGTGTGCTGTGTGCAGGGTTGAGGAGTGCGCTACATACAGAGTGCAGGGTTTAGGGGTGTGCTGTGTGCACAGTTGAGGAGTGCGCTACATACAGAGTGCAGGGTTTAGGGGTGTGCTGTGTGCAGGGTTGAGGAGTGCGCTACATACAGAGTGCAGGGTTTAGGGGTGTGCTGTGTGCAGGGTTGAGGAGTGCGCTACATACAGAGTGCAGGGTTTAGGGGTGTGCTGTGTGCAGGGTTGAGGAGTGCGCTACATACAGAGTGCAGGGTTTAGGGGTGTGCTGTGTGCAGGGTTGAGTGCACTACATACAGTGTGCAGGGTTTAGGGGTGTGCTGTGTGCAGGGTTGAGTGCGCTACATACAGAGTGCAGGGTTTAGGGGTGTGCTGTGTGCAGGTTTGAGGAGTGCGCTACATACAGAGTGCAGGGTTTAGGGGTGTGCTGTGTGCAGGGTTGAGTGCACTACATACAGTGTGCAGGGTTGAGTGCGCTACATACAGTGTGCAGGGTTTAGGGGTGTGCTGTGTGCAGGGTTGAGTGCGCTACATACAGTGTGCAGGGTTTAGGGGTGTGCAGGGTTCAGCTTTCATTCACAGACTGTTCATTTCAGTTCCACTTCCTCCCTCCCAAAAAGCTTCCTTGCATCTTACCCAACTGGACTGGCTCTTGTACCTCCTAGCAGTGTAGGTGACATTGGTGTGAGGGGAGCAGAAGGAGAGAGCTGGAGGTGGCAGAACAGAGTTACATTACATTCCAGCTAAAAAAAAAATGTCATGGGTGCGAGAGCCACATGAAATTGACAGGCAGGCCGGATTGGGCCCACAGGCCTTGTGTTTGACATATGTACTCTATATCATCTGCCTTAAATTCCACATTTTATCATCCCCCCCCAACTTAAACAATATTCCTGACAGGACCTCTTCCTGCCTCACATTTGTCTTAATGCTTGTGTCACCTCTACCAATCTTTGGGTTTGTGTCGGTGTCACCTCTACCAATCTTTGGGTTTGTGTCGGTGTCACCTCTACCAATCTTTGGGTTTGTGTCGGTGTCACCTCTACCAATCTTTGGGTTTGTGTCGGTGTCACCTCTACCAATCTTTGGGTTTGTGTCGGTGTCACCTCTACCAATCTTTGGGTTTGTGTCGGTGTCACCTCTACCAATCTTTGGGTTTGTGTCGGTGTCACCTCTACCAACCTTTGGGTTTGTGTCGGTGTCACCTCTACCAACCTTTGGGTTTGTGTCGGTGTCACCTCTACCAACCTTTGGGTTTGTGTCGATGTCACCTCTACCAATCTTTGGGTTTGTGTCGATGTCACCTCTACCAATCTTTGGGTTTGTGTCGGTGTCACCTCTACCAATCTTTGGGTTTGTGTCGGTGTCACCTCTCCCAATCTTTGAGTTTGTGTCGGTGTTACCTCTACCAATCTTTGGGTTTGTGTCGATGTCACCTCTACCAATCTTTGGGTTTGTGTCGGTGTCACCTCTACCAACCTTTTGGGTTTGTGTCGGTGTCACCTCTACCAATCTTTGGGTTTGTGTCGGTGTTACCTCTACCAATCTTTGGGTTTGTGTCGGTGTCACCTCTACCAATCTTTGGGTTTGTGTCGGTGTCACCTCTACCAATCTTTGGGTTTGTGTCGGTGTCACCTCTACCAATCTTTGGGTTTGTGTCGGTGTCACCTCTACCAATCTTTGGGTTTGTGTCGGTGTCACCTCTACCAATCTTTGGGTTTGTGTCGGTGTCACCTCTACCAATCTTTGGGTTTGTGTTGGTGTCACCTCTACCAACCTTTTAGGATTTGTGTCGTTGTCACCTCTACCAATCTTTGGGTTTGTGTCGGTGTCACCTCTACCAATTTTTGGGTTTGTGTCGGCGTCACCTCTAACAACCTTTTAGGATTTGTGTCGTTGTCCCCTCTACCAATCTTTGGGTTTGTGTCAGTGTCACCTCTACCAATCTTTGGGTTTGTGTCGGTGTCACCTCTACCAATCTTTGGGTTTGTGTCGGTGTCACCTATACCAACCTTTGTGTCGGTGTCACCTCTACCAACCTTTTGGGTTTATGTCGGTGTCACCTCTACCAACCTTTTGGGTTTGTGTCGGTGTCACCTCTACCAATCTTTGGGTTTGTGTCGGTGTCACCTCTACCAATCTTTGGGTTTGTGTCGGTGTCACCTCTACCAATCTTTGGGTTTGTGTCGGTGTCACCTCTACCAATCTTTGGGTTTGTGTCGGTGTCACCTCTCCCAATCTTTGGGTTTGTGTCGGTGTCACCTCTCCCAATCTTTGGGTTTGTGTCGGTGTCACCTCTACCAATCTTTGGGTTTGTGACGGTCTCACCGCTATCAATCTTTAGGTTTGTGTCGCCTCTCCCAATTAATTGGTTGTGTCGGTGTCACCTCTACCAATCTTTAGGTTTGTGTCGTTGTCGCCTCTCCCAATCATTTAGTTTGTGTCAGTGTCACCTCTCCCAATCTTTGGGTTTGTGTCGGTGTCACCTCTACCAATCTTTGGGTTTGTGTCGGTGTCACCTCTACCAATCTTTGGGTTTGTGTCGGTGTCACCTCTACCAACCTTTGGGTTTGTGTCGGTGTCACCTCTACCAACCTTTGGGTTTGTGTCGGTGTTACCTCTACCAATCTTTGTGTTTGTGTCGGTGTCACCTCTACCAATCTTTAGGTTTGTGTCGTTGTCACCTCTACCAATCTTTGGGTTTGTGTCGGTGTCACCTCTACCAATCTTTGGGTTTGTGTCGGTGTCACCTCTACCAACCTTTGGGTTTGTGTCGGTGTCACCTCTACCAACCTTTGGGTTTGTGTCGGTGTCACCTCTACCAATCTTTGGATTTGTGTCGGTGTCACCTCTACCAATCTTTGGGTTTGTGTCGGTGTCACCTCTACCAATCTTTGGGTTTGTGTCAGTGTCACCTCTACCAATCTTTGGGTTTGTGTCGATGTCACCTCTACCAATCTTTGGGTTTGTGTCGGTGTCACCTCTACCAACCTTTGGGTTTGTGTCGGTGTCACCTCTACCAACCTTTGGGTTTGTGTCGATGTCACCTCTACCAATCTTTGGGTTTGTGTCGATGTCACCTCTACCAATCTTTGGGTTTGTGTCGGTGTTACCTCTACCAATCTTTGGGTTTGTGTCGATGTCACCTCTACCAATCTTTGAGTTTGTGTCGGTGTCACCTCTACCAACCTTTGGGTTTGTGTCGGTGTCACCTCTACCAACCTTTGGGTTTGTGTCGATGTCACCTCTACCAATCTTTGGGTTTGTGTCGGTGTCACCTCTACCAACCTTTGGGTTTGTGTCGGTGTCACCTCTACCAATCTTTAGGTTTGTGTCGTTGTCACCTCTACCAATCTTTGGGTTTGTGTCGGTGTCACCTCTACCAATCTTTGGGTTTGTGTCGGTGTCACCTCTACCAACCTTTGGGTTTGTGTCGGTGTCACCTCTACCAATCTTTGGGTTTGTGTCGGTGTCACCTCTACCAATCTTTGGGTTAGTGGCGGTCTCACCTCTCCCAATCTTAGGCGTTAATGTGATCCATGCAGTAGAAACCCAAATTGTCTCTCCAGTCCAGTAATTACCAACGATGAAGGATGAAATGAGAAACACAATTTATTGGATAGGTAGTACAATGGCTGAACACACTATCATAAACACAGACAGACATTCGGACGACTTATGCAGTGACTTGGCCATGGCCACCATAACAGGCAGACTTTGTGCAAAGTAACAGTATACAGAGAATCAATAACACCATATAAAGCATAACTGATTCATTTTAAAGTGCACCTGTTTTAGGACCCATAAAGGTTCACCATTGTCAGGCAAGGCATGTTGATTGTTCGGAACTAGAAAGCTGTAACCATTGACAATGGACTCAGAACCAGAACACGATTCTGTATTAGTGGCAGTGTAAATCTCGCAGCAGGCAGATTCCAGGAGCGAAGTGACCCGACAAACATTCTCTGGATTTTACTTCCACTGGTTTGGATGGAACACAGCTGGGACAATGTGAACTCCATGTACATGTTTGGATGGCATCTTATGTTGAAGCAGTGATGGAAGGACGTCTTCCTGCCTGTGGGTAGTTGGCACTCAGTACAAAGAGCTCATCTTCATGAGATAAAACAAATGTATGACCAAGAAGCTCCAACTCCATCTTCTCATTGGATGGTGGAGCTGGGTGGCACACAAGCATAGTTGTAGACATATCTTCTACGACAGGAAGAAGACAGATACCCTCATGGGGTTCACACCTAGAAGATTTATATGCATCTCCTGATGATGGCCCAAGATGGAAACAAACATAGAGTAATAAATGAATGGAAGAGGGATGGAAACAGAATAATGCGTGAATGGAAGAGGGGTGGAAACAAACATAGAGTAATGGATGGATGAATGGAATGGAAGATGGATCGACAACAGCCCTCAAATGTCTCTTCTCATAGAGGCACATGTTGCAGGATAAATTGAAGGGCATTCCACATACAGGTCCAGCTCTATGACACACAAGCAAAGGTGTGGCAATAACATCTATGTACAATGTTAAGAGACAAATGGACACTATGATGGCATTTGTGGCTAGAAGCTTTTTAATCATCTTCTAATGATGGTCCATAGTAAAAGAGTGATGGCAAGGAAGTAATGAATTCTTATGGTGGAATAAGGATGGAAGCATGAAGTGATGAAAGCTCAGACATCAGCCCAAATGTCACCTCAAGGCCAAAGTGTATTGGTTGTTGGTACTGAACAGAATGCTCACCCAGATGATATGAAAAGTCATGGAAGAACACAATTTTGGTCCAGCTACAGCTATGTCCATATCCTATGATGGTGGCTCACCTTGGAGCAGTGATGAAAGGCCTTATCAGATCCGTGCTCCAGTTGGTTTATGTATGCGTCTAGGAAACGATACACCCCAGAAATATCTGGAGAAGCTCTGTGTGCCTCTACTTATGGTGATTCATGTTAAAGATTTAGAGATGGAAGCAAACACATCCAGAACTAGATGCACATAGCTTATCTCATAGTCATAGTAGGTGAGGTTGAAAAAAGACATCAAGTTCAACCTATGTGTGATTGTATGTCAGTATTACATTGTATATCCCTGTATGTTGCAGTAGTTCAGGTGCTTATCCAATCGTTTCTTGAAACTATCAATGCCCCCCCCCCCCTAAGACCACTGCCTGTGGAAGGGAATTCCACATCCTTGCTGCTCTTACAGTAAAGAACCCTCTACGTAGTTTAAGGTTAAACCTCTTTTCTTCTAATTTTAGTGAGTGGCCGCGAGTCTTGTTAAACTCTCTTCCGCGAAAAAGTTTTCTCCTTATTGTGGGGTCACCAGTCCGGTATTTATATATTGTGGGGTCACCAGTCCGGTATTTATATATTGTGGGGTCACCAGTCCGGTATTTATACAATGAAATCATATCCCCTCTCAAGCGTCTCTTCTCCAGAGAGAATAAGTTCAGAGCTCACAACCTTTCCTCATAACTAAGATCCTCCAGACCCTTTATTAGCTTTGTTGCCCTTCTTTGTAGTCGCTCCATTTCCAGTACATCCCTCCTGAGGACTGGTGCCCAGAACTGGACAGCATACTCCAGGTGCGGCCGGACCAGAGTCTTGTAGAGCGGGAGAATTATCGTTTTATCTCTGGAGTTGATCCCCTTTCAATGCCAATATTCTGTTTGCTTTGTTAGCAGCAGCTTGACATTGCATGCCATTGCTGAGCCTATCATCTACTAGGACCCCCCGGTCCTTCTCCATCCTAGATCCCCCCAGAGGTTCTCCACCCAGTCTATAGATTGCATTCAGATTTTTGCCACCCAAATGCATTATTTTACATTTTTCTACATTGAACCTCATTTGCCATGTAGTTGCCCCTCCCCCATTCATTTGTTCAGGTCTTTTTGCAAGATTTCCACATCCTGCGGAGAAGTTATTGCCCTGCTTAGCTTAGTATCGTCTGCAAATACAGAGATTGAACTGTTTATCCCATCCTCCAGGTCGTTTATAAACAAATTAAATAAGATTGGTCCCAGCACAGAACCCTGGGGGACCCCACTACCCACCCCTGACCATTCTGAGTACTCCCCATTTATCACCACCCTCTGAACTCGCCCTTGTAGCCAGTTTTCAATCCACGTACTCTGACATAGGAGAAATGGGTGCTAGGCTGGTGTTGTCCTGCTTAGAGAGGACCAAGATTCATGTGCATCTTTCATTGGTCTCTAATACAGGAACCATGACCTAATCTCTAAAATAATACAAAAAAGAAATGGACAAAACAGAAGAATAAGCCTTGTGTGCACATTCTAATGGTCATTTATGGTGGAGCAGTGATTGAAACTTATATAAAAAATAAGATGAAACGGAGAGTTCTGATGGGGCTCACATCTAGAGGAGCTTGGATCTATGTGCATCTCATGAAGATATTCATGGTGGATCAGTACACACAAATGGAATAAGCCCAAGTATCTAACCGCATCACATTATTCCCAACCAAATCCTTCAGGAAAACTAGATTTCTATGTTCAGCCTTTCTCTAACCCCGATGAAGGGGGCTGGGGGAACTCAAGAAATGTGTTGGCTTTTAAACAGGCACTACAAATAATAAACTATTTAGACAATTTATTAGAGTGATGCTCCTCTTTTTTTACTCTTGGAGTACACACAACTCCTAAATCATATAAGACGAGAAGGACAGAAGCCATGATTGTGTTGACATCCAGAGGAGCTCTAGCTCCTTGTGCACCTGCTGGTGGATGTTTCATGGTGGAGCAGAAATTGAAACACACAGCTCACCTATTATCTGAAATTACAAATATGGTGGTGCTCACATTTAAAAGGAGCTCAATCTCCATGTGTACCTTCTGATTTACGGTGGTCCTCATGTCCTCAGTCTCTAACCATTTCTTGTATCATATCCCCAGTCTCTAACCATCTCCTGTAGCATGTCCTCAGTCTCTGACATCTCTTGTATCACATCACCAGTCTCTAACCATCTCTTGTATCATGTCCCCAGTCTCTAACCATCTCTTGTATCATGTCCCCAGTCTCTGACATCTCTTGTATCATGTCCTCAGTCTCTGACATCTCTTGTATCATGTCCCCAGTCTCTAACCCATCTCTTGTATCATGTCCTCAGTCTCTGATATCTCTTTTATCATTGCTGCAATCTCTTACTTAAACACACTGCTATAGTATTACCATAGCTGTGCCCATGTCTAGAGGAGCTGGAATTAAATGTGTACCTTTTGATGGACCTTCATAAATGGAGAAGTGATTGAAGATACACTCATCTCATCTATCATAATAAATGAAAGGAATAGAAGTCGTGACATGTGTACCTTCTGATGGACCTTTATGGTGGGGAAGTGTTTGAAGTGCTTAAGCTCCATGTGTATGTTCTGATGGACCTTCATTGTAGAGAAATGATTGAAGTATACTCATCGCATCTATCATATTAAACAAAATGAACAGAAGCCGTGACAGTGGTCACATCTAGAGGAACTCAAGCTCCATGTGTACTTTCTGATGACAATTTTCATGGTGAAGCATTGATTGAAGTAAATACAGAAATTACAATGGGGCTCACATCTAGAGGGGCTGGAGTTTCATATGTATCTTCTGATGGACCTTCATGGTGGAGAAGTGATTGAAGTGCACACAGCTTATTTCTCATATGAAATGAGATGAAAAGGAATTAGGAATGTGCTCACATCTAGAGAAGCTTGAGTTCAATGTGCATCGTCTGGTGGTGGCTCATGGTGGTGCAATGATTGAAGCTCATCTGTGGTATAAAATAGGACAGGAATTATGAATGTGCTCGCGTCTATAGAAGCTCGAGCTCGATGTGCATCTTCTGGTGGCGGCTCATGTTGGAACAATGGCGGAAGGACTTTCCACAATCTTTACACTTGTAAGGCTTCTCCCCGGTATGGACACGGTGATGTTTCTTTAGTTCAGAGCTGAGGATAAAGCTTTTTCTGCACACTTCACAGGTAAATGGGCGCTCACCTGTGTGGGTTCTCCGGTGGCGTATAATTTGGGATCTCTGACTAAAGCTTTTACCGCAGTCTGTACAAGTAAATGGTTTAATGCCAGAATGAGTTCTTTGGTGTATGACGAGGTCGGAGCTGCGGATGAAGCTGTTTCCACACTCAGTACATATAAAGGGCTTTTCACCCGTGTGGGTCCTATAATGAACCATAAGGTCAGCACTCTGGCTGAACCGCCGTCCACATTCGATACAAGCGTATGGTTTTTCACCTGTGTGAATTCGCTCATGGTTCTTCAGCCCAGAATTCTGGCTGAATTGTTTCCCACAGTAAACACAGGCGTACGGCTTTTCCCCGGTGTGGATGCGTTCATGTTTACGAAGAACCGAACTTCGTCCAAAGTGTTTCCCACAGAAGATGCAGCCATACGGCTTCTCACCGGTGTGGGAACGTTGATGAACGATGAGATTGGACTTCCCAATAAATGTTTTACCACAATCCGCACACACAAACTCTTTCCCTGATCGCTTCTGTTCTGCTGAGCGGATTTTAGGGTCACCATCACATACTTTACTACTGGCAGTAAGAACAACTCCGGGACTATATGGGTTGTGCAGCTGGCGGTGCTCAATGTATGACGTCTCCTGAGAAAAGCTTTGACCACACTCGATACAAATATACGACCCAAAATCCACAGCTAGAGCCGACTCTGAGCAGTCCTCACTCTCTGACCCACCAAACACAAGGCCGTGGTTTAATATGGTTCTCCTCTGACTGCTAGGGATTGTTAGATGCCCAAATGCCCTGCAACCAATAGGAACATTGGCTGACAGGACCTTCACAGGGTCGCACCTTGTCCTGCGGTTTCTTCTCCTTGGAGTTTGCAGCAGAAAATCATCTGTTGTGTGAGCTGTGCCTGTGGATGGGATGGCGTTCCTTGGGTGACTGGAATCACCAACTGAAGAGAAAATGAGATACAGAACATTATGAAGATTCAATGGAAAAAAACCAGCACTTAGTTACCATTATATACCATTACCCACATGTTATGTTACCACTATACACCATTACCCACATGTTCCATTACCATTATATACCATTACCATTGTACACCATTACCCACATGTTCCGTTACCATTATATACCATTACCATTATATACCATTACCCACATGTTATGTTACCACTATACACCATTACCCACATGTTCCATTACCATTGTACACCATTACCCACATGTTCCGTTACCATTATATACCATTACCATTATATACCATTACCCACATGTTATGTTACCACTATACACCATTACCCACATGTTCCATTACCATTGTACACCATTACCATTGTACACCATTACCCACATGTTCCGTTACCATTATATACCATTACCATTATATACCATTACCCACATGTTATGTTACCACTATACACCATTACCCACATGTTCCAATACCATTGTACACCATTACCATTATATACCATTACCCACATGTTCCGTTACCATTATATACCATTACCATTGTACACCATTACCCACATGTTCCGTTACCATTATATACCATTACCATTATATACCATTACCCACATGATATGTTACCACTATACATCATTACCCACATGTTCCAATACCATTGTACACCATTACCCACATGTTCCATTACCATTATACACCATTACCCACATGTTCCGTTACCATTATACACCATTACCCACATGTTATGTTACCACTATACACCATTACCCACATGTTCCATTACCATTATATACCATTACCATTGTACACCATTACCCACATGTTCCGTTACCATTATATACCATTACCCACATGATATGTTACCACTATACATCATTACCCACATGTTCCATTACCATTATATACCATTACCATTATATACCATTACCCACATGTTATGTTACCACTATACACCATTACCCACATGTTCCATTACCATTGTACACCATTACCATTATATACCATTACCCACATGTTCCGTTACCATTATATACCATTACCATTGTACACCATTACCCACATGTTCCATTACCATTATATACCATTACCATTGTACACCATTACCCACATGTTCCATTACCATTATATACCATTACCATTGTACACCATTACCCACATGTTCCATTACCATTGTACACCATTACCATTGTACACCATTACCCACATGTTCCATTACCATTATATACCATTACCCACATGTTATGTTACCATTGTACACCATTACCCACATGTTCCATTACCATTATATACCATTACCCACATGTTATGTTACCACTATACACCATTACCCACATGTTCCATTACCATTATATACCATTACCATTGTACACCATTACCCACATGTTCCGTTACCATTATATACCATTACCCACATGTTCCGTTACCATTATATACCATTACCCACATGATATGTTCCCACTATACACCATTACCCACATGTTCCATTACCATTATATACCATTACCATTGTACACCATTACCCACATGTTCCGTTACCATTATATACCATTACCATTGTACACCATTACCCACATGTTCCGTTACCATTATATACCATTACCCACATGTTATGTTACCACTATACACCATTACCCACATGTTCCGTTACCATTATATACCATTACCCACATGTTCCGTTACCATTATATACCATTACCCACATGTTCCGTTACCATTATATACCATTACCCACATGTTCCGTTACCATTATATACCATTACCCACATATAGTATATATAGTAGGTGAGGTTGAAAAAAGACACAAGTCCATCAAGTCCAACCTATGTGTGTGATTATGTGTCAGTATTACATTACATATCCCTGTATATTGCGGTCATTCAGGTGATTATCTAATAGTTTCTTGAAGCTATCAATGCTCCCCGCTGAGACCACCGCCTGTGGAAGGGAATTCCACATCCTTGCCGCTCTTACAGTAAAGAACCCTCTACGTAGTTTAAGGTTAAACCTCTTTTCTTCTAATTGTAATGAGTGGCCACGAGTCTTATTAAACTCTCTTCTGCGAAAAAGTTTTATCCCTATTGTGGGGTCACCAGTACAGTATTTGTAAATTGAAATCATATCCCCTCTCAAGCGTCTCTTCTCCAGAGAGAATAAGTTCAGTGCTCGCAACCTTTCCTCATAACTAAGATCCTCCAGACCCTTTATTAGCTTTGTTGCCCTTCTTTGTACTCGCTCCATTTCCAGTACGTCCCTCCTGAGGACTGTTGCCCAGAACTGGACAGCATACTCCAGGTGCGGCCGGACCAGAGTCTTGTAGAGCGGGAGAATTATCGTTTTATCTCTGCAGTTGATCCCCCTTTTAATGCATGCCAATATTCTGTTTGCTTTATTAGCAGCAGCTTGGCATTGCATGCCATTGCTGAGCCTATCATCCACTAGGACCCCCAAGTCTTTTTCCATCCTAGATTCCCCCAGAGGTTCTCCCCCCAGTGTATAGATTGCATTCAGATTTTTGGCACCCAAATGCATTATTTTACATTTTTCCGTGTATTTTCCATGTTCCGTTACCATTATATACCATTACCCACATGTTCCGTTACCATTATATACCATTACCCACATGTTCCGTTACCATTATATACCATTACCCACATGTTCCGTTACCATTATACACCATTACACACATGTTCCGTTACCATTATATATCATTACTCACATATTCCGTTACCATTATATACCATTACCCACATGTTCCGTTACCATTATATACCATTACCCACATGTTCCGTTACCTTTATATACCATTACCCACATGTTCCGTTACCATTATATACCATTACCCACATGTTCCGTTACCATTATATACCATTACCCACATGTTCCGTTACCATTATACACCATTACACACATGTTCCGTTACCATTATATATCATTACTCACATATTCCGTTACCATTATATACCATTACCCACATGTTCCGTTACCATTATATACCATTACCCACATGTTCCGTTACCTTTATATACCATTACCCACATGTTCCGTTACCATTATATACCATTACCCACATGTTCCGTTACCATTATATACCATTACCCACATGTTCCGTTACCTTTATATACCATTACCCACATGTTCCGTTACCTTTATATACCATTACCCACATGTTCCGTTACCTTTATATACCATTACCCACATGCAGGGGCGGACTGACAACTCATGGGGCCCCCGGGCAATAGGAGATCCTGGGGCCCCCTGTCCCCGCTCATGTGTTCCCACCCACACTCAAGCCACACCCACACAAATCCCCACCTACATTTTGCACTGCCCACACTACATGCGTTTATCACAGAATTACATTAAAGAAAGTGAAACAACGGTACCTTTCCAAAATTAAAGTGATTGTAAAGGCTCGTTTTTTTTTTTTTTTAAATAACAAACATATCATACTTACCTTCACTGTGCAGCTTGTTTCGCAGAGTGGCCCCGAACCTTGACATCTGGGGGTGGCTCTTGCAGCTCCTCCCCACATCAGATAACTCCCTAGGAGAAGCGCTCTCCCGGGGAGGGTTACCTTGCAGGTGGGCTCCCGTGTCCAGCATTTGCGTCTATAGACACATGTTTACATACAGGTGCTCATCCTACATAAAGCTTTTCATATAGAGCATGTGCGGGGATCATGGGGGTGCTTTACATTTTTTTTTTAAATATTTTTCTTAACTTTATATAATTTTCACTGATCACCAATGTAAGGAACATTCTTCTCACTGATCACCAATGTAAGGAACATTCTTCCCACTGACCACCAATGTAAGGAACATTCTTCTCACTGATCACCAATGTAAGGAACATTCTTCTCACTGATCACCAATGTAAGGAGCATTCTTCTCACTGATCACCAATGTAAGGGACATTCTTCTCACTGATCACCAATGTAAGGGACATTCTTCTCACTGATCACCAATGTAAGGAACATTCTTCTCACTGATCACCAATGTAAGGAACATTCTTCTCACTGATCACCAATGTAAGGAACATTCTTCTCACTGATCACCAATGTAAGGAACATTCTTCTCACTGATCACCAATGTAAGGAACATTCTTCTCACTGATCACCAATGTAAGGGACATTCTTCTCACTGATCACCAATGTAAGAAACATTCTTCTCACTGATCACCAATGTAAGGAACATTCTTCTCACTGATCACCAATGTAAGGGACATTCTTCTCACTGATCACCAATGTAAGGAACATTCTTCTCACTGATCACCAATGTAAGGAACATTCTTCTCACTGAACACCAATGTAAGGAACATTCTTCTCACTGATCACCAATGTAAGGAACATTCTTCCCACTGACCACCAATGTAAGGAACATTCTTCCCACTGACCACCAATGTAAGGAACATTCTTCTCACTGACCACCAATGTAAGGGACATTCTTCTCACTGATCACCAATGTAAGGAACATTCTTCTCACTGATCACCAATGTAAGGGACATTCTTCTCACTGATCACCAATGTAAGGAACATTCTTCTCACTGATCACCAATGTAAGGAACATTCTTCTCACTGATCACCAATGTAAGGAACATTCTTCTCACTGATCACCAATGTAAGGAACATTCTTCTCACTGATCACCAATGTAAGGAACATTCTTCTCACTGATCACCAATGTAAGGAACATTCTTCTCACTGATCACCAATGTAAGGAACATTCTTCTCACTGATCACCAATGTAAGGAACATTCTTCTCACTGATCACCAATGTAAGGAACATTCTTCTCACTGATCACCAATGTAAGGAACATTCTTCCCAATTTTTCTTTATTAAAAGTCTTGCAATCAATAAGCATAAAATCACTATATATAATATACATAAATATATACATATTTACATAAATGAAAATAAATATAGCAAATCTGCTCTCAAACAAAAAATGACTTTACAGCAAAAACAAAACTCATCATGAACATGTCATTATTGGGGATAATCTCACTACAACTCACACCAATACACCAGACATCCAAACTGTGAGGTCAAGAAACAAACCCGCACCCATTATGCATGCAGCCCTTCTTCAAAAAGAAGATACTAACCAACAAAAGCTAAGGGAGTGAAAGAAACAGAAAAAGAAAAGGAGCACCTCACCCAGAGATGGGCAGTTCACCAAAGGCAGGTCTGATATTCCTCCACGCCTTTTTCCAGACCGCCCGAGGCTCCCTGCCCCTCTCAAGACCCCGAATTTTCCCAACCTCACCCAGAATATCGTGCACCACCACCTCAACAGAGAGGACTTTTTTCCGCAGGGTAATCTGGCACCGTGCATTCCATGTGAAGTAACGGACAACTATACTAACTAAAAACAGTGTATCCAAATCAAAATCCCAGCAAGTCGGGAATGCCCCGTACACCCACTCCGCATAACTCATGCGATAGAAAAAGGGGATACCTAGAGCCCTCCCCACCCTTTTATACACCTCTATGTTAAAGGGACACTGCAGCAAAAAGTGGTCCATAGACTCCACTTTACCAACACACTCCGCTCTAGGACAATCCCGATCATCCACAGGGCGATGCTTCAAGTTCCCTCTGACATAGAGCCTTCCATGGAAAGCGAGCCAGGCTTGATCCCTAAACTTCAAGGGGATTCTTTCTAAATTGATTAAACGCAACCCCTCCCTCATTACAGAGCCTGGGCAATCCCTTAAGGCCAGTGACACACTGAAAGCAGAGCTCAAAATCCTCTTCTCCAGAAGCTTCCTGGGGAGGGACTTGATATCCTCCACTGTCACCTGCCACTGCCGAAGTATTTTCAGACACGGGGCAACATAAGCCGGGAGCTTGCCATGTCGGACTCTCAGACTTTTCACTGGCCCGCCATCTTCCCAGCATCGCAAAAAAGGCCTAAAACAAGACTGAAAAATGCCCACCCATCCCGGCGGGTTCTCTGCTAGCATGTTACCAAGATTGTACTTTAAAAAGAGCAGAGAAAAGAAAACTATTGGGTTGACCATTCCTAGGCCACCCTCCCGCCTAGACAGGTAAGTTACATTGCGTTTGATCAGGTTCAGCCTACTTCCCCATAACAGTTGGAAAAAACAGCTGTACACCCTTGCATAGAGAGATGCTGGCAAGATACAGACGAAGCTGACATATAAAAAGATTGGGACCAGGTACGTTTTGATCAAGTCAACCCTCTCCCTCAAGGAAAGCTTCCATTTCTTCCAGCTTGCTACTTTGGCATTGGCACACACCAACCTGCTTTCCCAATTTCGATGACCATAGTCACCAGGACCAAATTTGATGCCCAACACTTTAATTTCCTGCTGGGGCTCTGGGAAGGCATCCGGAAGTTCGAAGCTTTCACCCTCCTCACCCATCCAGAAAACTTCACTCTTTTCATGGTTGACTTTAGAACCAGAAGCCTCCGTGTACTGCTCTATCATAGAGACCACCTCCTGCGCCTCCTCTGTCCCAGAGACAATAACAGACACATCATCGGCATAGGCCACGACCTTCAGAGGCGGCACACCAGCAATGCCCAAAGGCACCCCGCACAAAGATCCACTCTCTAGCCTTCTTATGAAGGGGTCGATTGCGAATACATATAACAGGGGGCTCAGAGGACATCCCTGGCGCACACCAGAGCCAACCTCAAAAGGCTGTCCAACCCAACCATTAACCAGTGGGAAGCTCTCAGCCCCTCTATATAATGTCTTCAGCCAATCTATAAACCTCCCCTGCAGGCCGTATCTACCAAGTAGCAAATACAGGTACTCGTGATTGACTCTATCAAAAGCCTTCGCCTGATCCAATGCCAGCAAGTACTTTCTCCATCCAGCAGCCCTGCATCGTTCCAAAGCCTCCCGGACAGCTAAAACCGCTGAAAAGGTACTTCTACCTTGGACTGAGCAGTGCTGATGACTGGACAGCAAATCGCCTGCTACTGACGACAAGCGCCAAAAAAGAATCTTCGCCAGGATCTTTCTATCAACATTAAGAAGACTGATGGGGCGCCAGTTCTCAATCATTGAGGGGTCTTTACCTTTTGACAGAAGAATCACAGCGGATTGCCTCATGGAGGGAGGGAGCGAACCCTCTTCTAGACAGCCGTTATAAACCTCTGCTAAAAAGGGAGCCAGAATGGACTTAAAACACTTGTAGAATTCAGCTGTCAACCCATCTGGCCCAGGCGATTTTTTGGTAGCCAGCTTCTCTATAGCATGAACTACCTCATCCACTGAAATTGGTTCTGTCAAATCCATCAAAGGCAATGTACCATTTCCCAATCCTGGAGTAGAATCCAGAAAGCTTTCCATCCTGTCCCGACAAAGGTCCTTTCTTCCCAGAAGGTCTGCGTAATATGACCTGAAGATCTCCAGGATCCCTGATCTGGACTTCACCAGGGAACCCGTACTATCCCTCAGGCCTATGACCGTCTTAACTGCTATGCCTTGCTTACAATTCTGGTAAGGATCAGGCGAGTGATATTTTCCATAATCCCTCTCCAGAACCAAGGAGGCATGCCGGTCGTATTGACACTTCCTAAGAAGAAACTTCACCTCAGAGATCTCCCCTGGATCTCCTCTATACGAGACAAGACGATCAAGCTTCCTCCGCAAATGCTGGTAGGCAATGTACATACCAAGCTGCTTCTTCTTACTTATGGCCTTGAAAAGTCCAATTGTCCTTTGTTTCACAAGCTCCCACCACTCTGACTTACTGCTGCAAAAGTCCAGAATAGAAACCTGTGCCTGAAAAAAATCCTCAAAGGATTGTCTTACCTCTACATCTTCCAGGAGAGCCGAATTCAGTTTCCAGGTACCCCTTCCCCTGGGTGGAGTGTCCGAGGCATTCAGAGTCACAGACAGCATACAGTGGTCAGAGAACTCCACCGCCCTCAACTCAGGAGCCGAGAAAGCAGAGTTCTCCTTTAAAAAAAACCTATCTATCCTACTCTGACTATTCCCTCTCTGAAATGTGAATCCCGTGCTGCCAGGGCAGTGCTTAATATGCACATCTACCAGGCCTGCTTGTCTCACCATATCTCTAAGAAAAACGCTATCGTAACCCAGCCTGTCTATGGAGCCTCTCCTGTCTTCAGGCCTAATTATGGTGTTAAAATCACCTCCAAAGACAACCTGCTGGGACGTAAAAAGGAAGGGCTTGATCTCTGTGAGGAGGCATTTCCTGCCCCATTTTGACTGCGGTCCATAGATATTGATCAGCCGCAGGTCCTGCCCCCTAACAGAGACGTCCAAGACCATGCATCTCCCCATTTCTACCTCAATTACCCGCCGGCATGTTACCATATCGGTTTTAAAAAGTACCGCAACTCCGCTGCAGGGCTCAGCCGCAAGAGACCAAAAGGAGGGACCGCATCTCCACTCCCTTTTTGCTAGATGGACATCGGCCAAAGTATTGAGCCAGGTCTCTTGCAAAAATAAAATCTCGGCATCAAACTCGCTGAGCAAAAATAAGGCAATATCACGAGCTCTTGCAGATTTAATGCTGGCGACATTAATGGTCGCCACCTTTATCGGAGTGGGAACTGCCATCAGGATGATTGGGGTAGTCGTTTCTTAACCTTTGCCACACTCTCATCACCAGAAACAGCTCTCTTCAGACTACGTGACTCCCCCTCATCCATGGATGATAAAGAGAAAGATATATCAGACATCTCATCACCCGACAAAACTGAAAAGGTATTACCAAGAGGAACCCCTCCTGGGTCCGACCCTGAGGAAGAAATGACCACTTTACTTGTCTTCCTCTTCTTCTTCTTTTTCTTCCTCCTAAACTTCTCCCACCCCTCATCATCGGAATCCCCCTCAACAGAGGGTGAGACATGGGATATGGACACCCTTCTATCAGCCCCACCCCCATCCAGCACCCCCACATTCCCCTGACCACGTTTGTGCCGCTGAGGGACAAGGACCGGAGGCCGAGTGGGAAGATCCGCCAAACCTGCCCCCCCAGCAGCTTCTGCCAGTCTGGAGGATCTACGTACAGTAGCATTAGGGACCACCACATGGGGGACAGACTCAGGGACCACATTACTAGGTGAAACAGAATCCGAAACAACAGATGTAACAGACACAGGAGGGACAGACTCAGGGACCACATCACTAAGGGAAACAGAATCTGGAACAACAGATGTAACAGACACAGGAGGGACAGACTCAGGGACCACATTACTAGGGGAAACAGAATCTGGAACAGATATAACAGAAACAGGAGGGGCAATAACAGTTTTAGCGGCCTCATCCTCCTTATCAAGTCTCTGCAACTCAGCCTCCAATCCTGGCAAGTTATGTAATGCCTCCGGGCACTGACTATAAGGATGACCCAGCTTTTGGCACAAATTGCACCGAATTTCAGTACAATCTTTAGCCAAATGGTCCAGATCCTGGCATAGTGAGCATTTCTTACGGGTACAGGTAGATGCAAAATGGCCTTTGTCACCACATTTATTACAGACCTTAGGCTGACCCTGGTAAAAAATAGTCAGCCTATCTCTCCCCAGAAAAGCTGAACAGGGAAGGTGTTGAACTACATTGCCCAGCATGCCCAATTTTAGTGACACTGTCCAGGCCCCTGTCCATATCCCATGCTCATCAAGGACCTTCCGCAGTGGAGCGAGGACCTCACCATATCGGCGTAGCCATACTATCAAATCAGCCTCTGGTATGGATTCGTTACGCACCAAGATCGTCACCGACTTTATCAGAGGCTGCCTGGAAATCACCTTTGGCACCAAACCACTCCACTGCGGAAGGCCCTTGCACCTACTATACCTCTCCCAAAATAAATCCAAACCCTCAGGCTTTACAAAGGACAAATCAAATTCGTAACTCCCCACTGGGCAAATCAAAGCAAATATATCTGATGCTTTAAACCCCATTTCCAGAACCAACTCAGCCACCCTCCCCCTTACTGGTGGGGTCCCCTCCCCCTCCCACTTCAATTGTACCACATTCCTCCTCCTGTACCCACCAACCATCCCACCACCAAGCCCCCCCAAATTGTGACCACTAAACTTCCCTCCACCCTCCTTGGTGCGACTCCCCAGAACGGACGCATAACTGCCCACATTTCTCCCAGCAGAAGAAGCATTTGTGTGCTTTGAACCGTCTGTCACATTTCTGGCAGATATCGATTGTACAGATTTGGTCTGCACAATCGCTGAGTCTTTCCTCTGCTGAGCAGGGAGAGCAATGTCATTTTTATTTTTCCCAGCAGTATTAACCCGTTCACCACCACCCACCACATTCATAGTTTTATCATTACTGTCATTCTTAATACTTGCTGGTATATTCACAGTTCCTGTAGTCTTCCCAACAGTGTCAGTTCCCACTGCTGTGCTGGTGGAATCTTCAGCTGGCCTGTTCTCCTCTATCAGGACAGGACTTTCAGCAGGCTGGTCTGACACATCCATGGCTTCCACTGCACATGGTGCAATGTGCTGATCCCCTCCCCCATCACCATCAATCAGCTCTGCTGGAACACAAGGAGGTTCAGGTGAGGCAATCTCTTTGCTGGTGTCAGCCTTACTATGTGAAACACATGGAGAAAACTTGGTAGAGGAACTACTGGTCTCAGCAAATGCAGGAGTAGGAACATCCATGTTCAGGGTGTTTGGTGCAGGTCCATCTTCATTCCCTGGTTTATCTTTCCTCTCATCCTCAGGGATTTCTGATGGATCACCAGAAATGGCAAACTTGTCTGCTCTCAGGGGTGACTCCATCTGCTGGATGAAGGTCAGGGTGCCATGCTCACTCTCAACCCCCTGGCTGGTTGCCGCTGGCGATTCCAAGGCCTTACATGGGGGGAGAGGTGCAGAGGCAGATGGACCCGGGTCATCCATAACCTGAGGCTGCTGATCCATGCGACTTACTGACGACTGGCTGGCAAATCTCTTCTCATTCTCAAATTTTTCTTTAAAAGCTCCACTTCTGGCTTTTAATTTTTCCAACAATAAAGTTTGCTGCTTTACTTTTTCCTCATATTCCTGTAACTCAGGCTTCATGGCTGTGCGATTTCTACTCCAGGCTTGGAAGTATTTGGCTCTGAAGTTCTTATGTTCAGTTTTCAAAACTTGAAGTTTCTCTTCAGCCCTTCCAATTTCCCTAAAGCGATCAACAATCTTCTGTCTGAAGATACTCGCATCCATACCAGGGCCTGGACCCACAGTCAGATCCTCCACCTCCTCCTCACTAGGCCCCATGTCATCAGGGGGATCCCTCCCTGGGCCTCCCCCAGGATCAGGCATTGTTCCTGGGCCAAGCTAACAGGCAAGGCCCAGGCTTGAAAAAAGGCTGGTTCTCAGAGAGCTCCTTGGGTGTGTCCTCCTCCTCCTTCCCACTGATCACCAATGTAAGGAACATTCTTCTCACTGATCACCAATGTAAGGGACATTCTTCTCACTGATCACCAATGTAAGGAACATTCTTCTCACTGATCACCAATGTAAGGAACATTCTTCTCACTGATCACCAATGTAAGGAACATTCTTCTCACTGATCACCAATGTAAGGAACATTCTTCTCACTGATCACCAATGTAAGGAACATTCTTCTCACTGATCACCAATGTAAGGAACATTCTTCTCACTGATCACCAATGTAAGGAACATTCTTCTCACTGATCACCAATGTAAGGAACATTCTTCTCACTGATCACCAATGTAAGGAACATTCTTCTCACTGATCACCAATGTAAGGAACATTCTTCTCACTGATCACCAATGTAAGGAACATTCTTCCCAATTTTTCTTTATTAAAAGTCTTGCAATCAATAAGCATAAAATCACTATATATAATATACATAAATATATACATATTTACATAAATGAAAATAAATATAGCAAATCTGCTCTCAAACAAAAAATGACTTTACAGCAAAAACAAAACTCATCATGAACATGTCATTATTGGGGATAATCTCACTACAACTCACACCAATACACCAGACATCCAAACTGTGAGGTCAAGAAACAAACCCGCACCCATTATGCATGCAGCCCTTCTTCAAAAAGAAGATACTAACCAACAAAAGCTAAGGGAGTGAAAGAAACAGAAAAAGAAAAGGAGCACCTCACCCAGAGATGGGCAGTTCACCAAAGGCAAGTCTGATATTCCTCCACGCCTTTTTCCAGACCGCCCGAGGCTCCCTGCCCCTCTCAAGACCCCGAATTTTCCCAACCTCACCCAGAATATCGTGCACCACCACCTCAACAGAGAGGACTTTTTTCCGCAGGGTAATCTGGCACCGTGCATTCCATGTGAAGTAACGGACAACTATACTAACTAAAAACAGTGTATCCAAATCAAAATCCCAGCAAGTCGGGAATGCCCCGTACACCCACTCCGCATAACTCATGCGATAGAAAAAGGGGATACCTAGAGCCCTCCCCACCCTTTTATACACCTCTATGTTAAAGGGACACTGCAGCAAAAAGTGGTCCATAGACTCCACTTTACCAACACACTCCGCTCTAGGACAATCCCGATCATCCACAGGGCGATGCTTCAAGTTCCCTCTGACATAGAGCCTTCCATGGAAAGCGAGCCAGGCTTGATCCCTAAACTTCAAGGGGATTCTTTCTAAATTGATTAAACGCAACCCCTCCCTCATTACAGAGCCTGGGCAATCCCTTAAGGCCAGTGACACACTGAAAGCAGAGCTCAAAATCCTCTTCTCCAGAAGCTTCCTGGGGAGGGACTTGATATCCTCCACTGTCACCTGCCACTGCCGAAGTATTTTCAGACACGGGGCAACATAAGCCGGGAGCTTGCCATGTCGGACTCTCAGACTTTTCACTGGCCCGCCATCTTCCCAGCATCGCAAAAAAGGCCTAAAACAAGACTGAAAAATGCCCACCCATCCCGGCGGGTTCTCTGCTAGCATGTTACCAAGATTGTACTTTAAAAAGAGCAGAGAAAAGAAAACTATTGGGTTGACCATTCCTAGGCCACCCTCCCGCCTAGACAGGTAAGTTACATTGCGTTTGATCAGGTTCAGCCTACTTCCCCATAACAGTTGGAAAAAACAGCTGTACACCCTTGCATAGAGAGATGCTGGCAAGATACAGACGAAGCTGACATATAAAAAGATTGGGACCAGGTACGTTTTGATCAAGTCAACCCTCTCCCTCAAGGAAAGCTTCCATTTCTTCCAGCTTGCTACTTTGGCATTGGCACACACCAACCTGCTTTCCCAATTTCGATGACCATAGTCACCAGGACCAAATTTGATGCCCAACACTTTAATTTCCTGCTGGGGCTCTGGGAAGGCATCCGGAAGTTCGAAGCTTTCACCCTCCTCACCCATCCAGAAAACTTCACTCTTTTCATGGTTGACTTTAGAACCAGAAGCCTCCGTGTACTGCTCTATCATAGAGACCACCTCCTGCGCCTCCTCTGTCCCAGAGACAATAACAGACACATCATCGGCATAGGCCACGACCTTCAGAGGCGGCACACCAGCAATGCCCAAAGGCACCCCGCACAAAGATCCACTCTCTAGCCTTCTTATGAAGGGGTCGATTGCGAATACATATAACAGGGGGCTCAGAGGACATCCCTGGCGCACACCAGAGCCAACCTCAAAAGGCCGTCCAACCCAACCATTAACCAGTGGGAAGCTCTCAGCCCCTCTATATAATGTCTTCAGCCAATCTATAAACCTCCCCTGCAGGCCGTATCTACCAAGTAGCAAATACAGGTACTCGTGATTGACTCTATCAAAAGCCTTTGCCTGATCCAATGCCAGCAAGTACTTTCTCCATCCAGCAGCCCTGCATCGTTCCAAAGCCTCCCGGACAGCTAAAACCGCTGAAAAGGTACTTCTACCTTGGACTGAGCAGTGCTGATGACTGGACAGCAAATCGCCTGCTACTGACGACAAGCGCCAAAAAAGAATCTTCGCCAGGATCTTTCTATCAACATTAAGAAGACTGATGGGGCGCCAGTTCTCAATCATTGAGGGGTCTTTACCTTTTGACAGAAGAATCACAGCGGATTGCCTCATGGAGGGAGGGAGCGAACCCTCTTCTAGACAGCTGTTATAAACCTCTGCTAAAAAGGGAGCCAGAATGGACTTAAAACACTTGTAGAATTCAGCTGTCAACCCATCTGGCCCAGGCGATTTTTGGTAGCCAGCTTCTCTATAGCATGAACTACCTCATCCACTGAAATTGGTTCTGTCAAATCCATCAAAGGCAATGTACCATTTCCCAATCCTGGAGTAGAATCCAGAAAGCTTTCCATCCTGTCCCGACAAAGGTCCTTTCTTCCCAGAAGGTCTGCGTAATATGACCTGAAGATCTCCAGGATCCCTGATCTGGACTTCACCAGGGAACCCGTACTATCCCTCAGGCCTATGACCGTCTTAACTGCTATGCCTTGCTTACAATTCTGGTAAGGATCAGGCGAGTGATATTTTCCATAATCCCTCTCCAGAACCAAGGAGGCATGCCGGTCGTATTGACACTTCCTAAGAAGAAACTTCACCTCAGAGATCTCCCCTGGATCTCCTCTATACGAGACAAGACGATCAAGCTTCCTCCGCAAATGCTGGTAGGCAATGTACATACCAAGCTGCTTCTTCTTACTTATGGCCTTGAAAAGTCCAATTGTCCTTTGTTTCACAAGCTCCCACCACTCTGACTTACTGCTGCAAAAGTCCAGAATAGAAACCTGTGCCTGAAAAAAATCCTCAAAGGATTGTCTTACCTCTACATCTTCCAGGAGAGCCGAATTCAGTTTCCAGGTACCCCTTCCCCTGGGTGGAGTGTCCGAGGCATTCAGAGTCACAGACAGCATACAGTGGTCAGAGAACTCCACCGCCCTCAACTCAGGAGCCGAGAAAGCAGAGTTCTCCTTTAAAAAAAACCTATCTATCCTACTCTGACTATTCCCTCTCTGAAATGTGAATCCCGTGCTGCCAGGGCAGTGCTTAATATGCACATCTACCAGGCCTGCTTGTCTCACCATATCTCTAAGAAAAACGCTATCGTAACCCAGCCTGTCTATGGAGCCTCTCCTGTCTTCAGGCCTAATTATGGTGTTAAAATCACCTCCAAAGACAACCTGCTGGGACGTAAAAAGGAAGGGCTTGATCTCTGTGAGGAGGCATTTCCTGCCCCATTTTGACTGCGGTCCATAGATATTGATCAGCCGCAGGTCCTGCCCCCTAACAGAGACGTCCAAGACCATGCATCTCCCCATTTCTACCTCAATTACCCGCCGGCATGTTACCATATCGGTTTTAAAAAGTACCGCAACTCCGCTGCAGGGCTCAGCCGCAAGAGACCAAAAGGAGGGACCGCATCTCCACTCCCTTTTTGCTAGATGGACATCGGCCAAAGTATTGAGCCAGGTCTCTTGCAAAAATAAAATCTCGGCATCAAACTCGCTGAGCAAAAATAAGGCAATATCACGAGCTCTTGCAGATTTAATGCTGGCGACATTAATGGTCGCCACCTTTATCGGAGTGGGAACTGCCATCAGGATGATTGGGGTAGTCGTTTCTTAACCTTTGCCACACTCTCATCACCAGAAACAGCTCTCTTCAGACTACGTGACTCCCCCTCATCCATGGATGATAAAGAGAAAGATATATCAGACATCTCATCACCCGACAAAACTGAAAAGGTATTACCAAGAGGAACCCCTCCTGGGTCCGACCCTGAGGAAGAAATGACCACTTTACTTGTCTTCCTCTTCTTCTTCTTTTTCTTCCTCCTAAACTTCTCCCACCCCTCATCATCGGAATCCCCCTCAACAGAGGGTGAGACATGGGATATGGACACCCTTCTATCAGCCCCACCCCCATCCAGCACCCCCACATTCCCCTGACCACGTTT
Organism: Lithobates clamitans; assembly: GCA_037952925.1. Lineage (NCBI taxonomy): Eukaryota > Metazoa > Chordata > Amphibia > Anura > Ranidae > Lithobates > Lithobates clamitans. The sequence goes on along the minus strand of JBBGZY010003466.1, from coordinate 40,743 downwards.
GTGCCGCTGAGGGACAAGGACCGGAGGCCGAGTGGGAAGATCCGCCAAACCTGCCCCCCCAGCAGCTTCTGCCAGTCTGGAGGATCTACGTACAGTAGCATTAGGGACCACCACATGGGGGACAGACTCAGGGACCACATTACTAGGTGAAACAGAATCCGAAACAACAGATGTAACAGACACAGGAGGGACAGACTCAGGGACCACATCACTAAGGGAAACAGAATCTGGAACAACAGATGTAACAGACACAGGAGGGACAGACTCAGGGACCACATTACTAGGGGAAACAGAATCTGGAACAGATATAACAGAAACAGGAGGGGCAATAACAGTTTTAGCGGCCTCATCCTCCTTATCAAGTCTCTGCAACTCAGCCTCCAATCCTGGCAAGTTATGTAATGCCTCCGGGCACTGACTATAAGGATGACCCAGCTTTTGGCACAAATTGCACCGAATTTCAGTACAATCTTTAGCCAAATGGTCCAGATCCTGGCATAGTGAGCATTTCTTACGGGTACAGGTAGATGCAAAATGGCCTTTGTCACCACATTTATTACAGACCTTAGGCTGACCCTGGTAAAAAATAGTCAGCCTATCTCTCCCCAGAAAAGCTGAACAGGGAAGGTGTTGAACTACATTGCCCAGCATGCCCAATTTTAGTGACACTGTCCAGGCCCCTGTCCATATCCCATGCTCATCAAGGACCTTCCGCAGTGGAGCGAGGACCTCACCATATCGGCGTAGCCATACTATCAAATCAGCCTCTGGTATGGATTCGTTACGCACCAAGATCGTCACCGACTTTATCAGAGGCTGCCTGGAAATCACCTTTGGCACCAAACCACTCCACTGCGGAAGGCCCTTGCACCTACTATACCTCTCCCAAAATAAATCCAAACCCTCAGGCTTTACAAAGGACAAATCAAATTCGTAACTCCCCACTGGGCAAATCAAAGCAAATATATCTGATGCTTTAAACCCCATTTCCAGAACCAACTCAGCCACCCTCCCCCTTACTGGTGGGGTCCCCTCCCCCTCCCACTTCAATTGTACCACATTCCTCCTCCTGTACCCACCAACCATCCCACCACCAAGCCCCCCCAAATTGTGACCACTAAACTTCCCTCCACCCTCCTTGGTGCGACTCCCCAGAACGGACGCATAACTGCCCACATTTCTCCCAGCAGAAGAAGCATTTGTGTGCTTTGAACCGTCTGTCACATTTCTGGCAGATATCGATTGTACAGATTTGGTCTGCACAATCGCTGAGTCTTTCCTCTGCTGAGCAGGGAGAGCAATGTCATTTTTATTTTTCCCAGCAGTATTAACCCGTTCACCACCACCCACCACATTCATAGTTTTATCATTACTGTCATTCTTAATACTTGCTGGTATATTCACAGTTCCTGTAGTCTTCCCAACAGTGTCAGTTCCCACTGCTGTGCTGGTGGAATCTTCAGCTGGCCTGTTCTCCTCTATCAGGACAGGACTTTCAGCAGGCTGGTCTGACACATCCATGGCTTCCACTGCACATGGTGCAATGTGCTGATCCCCTCCCCCATCACCATCAATCAGCTCTGCTGGAACACAAGGAGGTTCAGGTGAGGCAATCTCTTTGCTGGTGTCAGCCTTACTATGTGAAACACATGGAGAAAACTTGGTAGAGGAACTACTGGTCTCAGCAAATGCAGGAGTAGGAACATCCATGTTCAGGGTGTTTGGTGCAGGTCCATCTTCATTCCCTGGTTTATCTTTCCTCTCATCCTCAGGGATTTCTGATGGATCACCAGAAATGGCAAACTTGTCTGCTCTCAGGGGTGACTCCATCTGCTGGATGAAGGTCAGGGTGCCATGCTCACTCTCAACCCCCTGGCTGGTTGCCGCTGGCGATTCCAAGGCCTTACATGGGGGGAGAGGTGCAGAGGCAGATGGACCCGGGTCATCCATAACCTGAGGCTGCTGATCCATGCGACTTACTGACGACTGGCTGGCAAATCTCTTCTCATTCTCAAATTTTTCTTTAAAAGCTCCACTTCTGGCTTTTAATTTTTCCAACAATAAAGTTTGCTGCTTTACTTTTTCCTCATATTCCTGTAACTCAGGCTTCATGGCTGTGCGATTTCTACTCCAGGCTTGGAAGTATTTGGCTCTGAAGTTCTTATGTTCAGTTTTCAAAACTTGAAGTTTCTCTTCAGCCCTTCCAATTTCCCTAAAGCGATCAACAATCTTCTGTCTGAAGATACTCGCATCCATACCAGGGCCTGGACCCACAGTCAGATCCTCCACCTCCTCCTCACTAGGCCCCATGTCATCAGGGGGATCCCTCCCTGGGCCTCCCCCAGGATCAGGCATTGTTCCTGGGCCAAGCTAACAGGCAAGGCCCAGGCTTGAAAAAAGGCTGGTTCTCAGAGAGCTCCTTGGGTGTGTCCTCCTCCTCCTTCCCACTGATCACCAATGTAAGGAACATTCTTCTCACTGATCACCAATGTAAGGGACATTCTTCTCACTGATCACCAATGTAAGGAACATTCTTCTCACTGATCACCAATGTAAGGAACATTCTTCTCACTGATCACCAATGTAAGGAACATTCTTCTCACTGATCACCAATGTAAGGAACATTCTTCTCACTGATCACCAATGTAAGGAACATTCTTCTCACTGATCACCAATGTAAGGAACATTCTTCTCACTGATCACCAATGTAAGGAACATTCTTCTCACTGATCACCAATGTAAGGAACATTCTTCTCACTGATCACCAATGTAAGGAACATTCTTCTCACTGATCACCAATGTAAGGAACATTCTTCTCACTGATCACCAATGTAAGGAACATTCTTCCCACTGACCACCAATGTAAGGAACATTCTTCTCACTGATCACCAATGTAAGGAACATTCTTCTCACTGATCACCGATGTAAGGAACATTCTTCCCACTGATCACCAATGTAAGGAACATTCTTCTCACTGATCACCAATGTAAGGAACATTCTTCTCACTGATCACCAATGTAAGGAACATTCTTCTCACTGATCACCAATGTAAGGAACATTCTTCTCACTGATCACCAATGTAAGGAGCATTCTTCTCACTGATCACCAATGTAAGGAACATTCTTCCCACTGATCACCAATGTAAGGAACATTCTTCCCACTGACCACCAATGTAAGGAACATTCTTCCCTCTGACCACCAATGTAAGGAGCATTCTTCTCACTGATCACCGATGTAAGGAACATTCTTCTCACTGATCACCAATGTAAGGAGCATTCTTCTCACTGATCACCAATGTAAGGAACATTCTTCTCACTGATCACCAATGTAAGGAACATTCTTCTCACTGATCACCAATGTAAGGAACATTCTTTTCACTGATCACCAATGTAAGGAACATTCTTCTCACTGATCACCAATGTAAGGAACATTCTTCTCACTGATCACCAATGTAAGGAACATTCTTCTCACTGATCACCAATGTAAGGAACATTCTTCTCACTGATCACCAATGTAAGGGACATTCTTCTCACTGATCACCAATGTAAGGAACATTCTTCTCACTGATCACCAATGTAAGGAACATTCTTCTCACTGATCACCAATGTAAGGAACATTCTTCCCACTGATCACCAATGTAAGGAACATTCTTCTCACTGATCACCAATGTAAGGAACATTCTTTTCACTGATCACCAATGTAAGGAACATTCTTCTCACTGATCACCAATGTAAGGAACATTCTTCTCACTGATCACCAATGTAAGGAACATTCTTCTCACTGATCACCAATGTAAGGAACATTCTTCTCACTGATCACCAATGTAAGGGACATTCTTCTCACTGATCACCAATGTAAGGAACATTCTTCTCACTGATCACCAATGTAAGGAACATTCTTCTCACTGATCACCAATGTAAGGAGCATTCTTCCCACTATTTATTTAATCCATATTGAGCACTATATTTGATTGGCTGCTTCTGCTTGGCACACACGCACAATCACAATCACGCACATGATGATGAAGTCATCATCATGTGCGATTGTGCGTGTTTGCCAGGCCTAAGCAGAAGCAAACAGCCAATCAAATATAGTGCTCAATATGGATTCAAGAAATATGCATAGCCATAGATATCATAAATGACTACAGGAGATAACCAGAGACTGGGGATGCAACTACAGGAGATGACCAAAGACTGCGAATGTGACTACAGGAGATAACCAGACTGCGAATGCGACTACAGGAGATAACCAGAGACTGCAAATGCGACTACAGGAGATGACCAGAGACTGGAGATGCGACTACAGGAACTAACCAGACTGCGAATGCGACTACAGGAAATAACCAGACTGCGAATGTGACTACAGGAAATAACCAGAGACTGGGGATGCGACTACAGGAGATAACCAGAGACTACGAATGCGACTACAGGAAATAACCAGACTGCGATTGCGACTACAGGAAATAACCAGACTGGGAATGCGACTACAGGAGATAACCAGAGACTGCAAATGCGACTACAGGAGAAGACCAGAGACTGAGGAAGCGACTACAGGAGATAACCAGACTGCGAATGCGACTACAGGAAATAACCAGACTGCGAATGCGACTACAGGAGATAACCAGAGACTACGAATGCGACTACAGGAAATAACCAGACTGCGAATGCGACTACAGGAAATAACCAGACTGCGAATGCGACTACAGGAGATAACCAGAGACTACGAATGCGACTACAGGAGATGACCAGAGACTGGGGATGCGACTACAGGAAATAACCAGAGACTGTGAATGCGACTACAGGAAATAACCAGACTGTGAATGTGACTACAGGAAATAACCAGAGACTGCGAATGCGACTACAGGAAATAACCAGACTGTGAATGCGACTACAGGAAATAACCAGAGACTGCGAATGCGACTACAGGAGATAACCAGACTGTGACTGCAACTACAGGAAATAACCAGAGACTGGGGATGCGACTACAGGAGTTAACCAGAGACTGCGAATGCGACTACAGGAAATAACCAGACTGCGAATGTGACTACAGCAAATAACCAGAGACTGCGAATGCGACTACAGGAAATAACCAGACTGCGAATGTGACTACAGGAAATAACCAGAGACTGCGAATGCGACTACAGGAAATGACCAGACTGGGGATGCGACTACAGGAAATAACCAGACTGCGAATGCGACTACAGGAGATAACCAGATTACGAATGCGACTACAGGAAATAACCAGAGACTGCGAATGCGACTACAGGAAATGACCAGACTGGGGATGCGACTACAGGAAATAACCAGACTGCGAATGCGACTACAGGAAATAACCAGAGACTTGGGATGCGACTACAGGAAATAACCAGAGACTGCGAATGCGACTACAGGAAATGACCAGACTGGGGATGCGACTACAGGAAATAACCAGACTGCGAATGCGACTACGGGAAATGACCAGACTGGGAATGCGACTACAGGAGATAACCAGAGACTGCGAATGCGACTACAGGAAATGACCAGACTGTGAATGCGACTACAGGAGATAACCAGACTGCGAATGCGTCTACGGGAAATGACCAGACTGGGAATGCGACTACAGGAGATAACCAGAGACTGGGGATGCGACTACAGGAAATGACCAGGTAGCCAGTTTTAAAATTTAAACTTTCAGCAATGCACAGCTATACAGGGGGTAAACAACATTTCCAGGGATGGTTTAGGGAAAAAAGGGGTCTACAGGCCGTGTATATAATGTAGGCAGAAGGACCTACCTGACCAGTCGGGCTCACCTCCCGCTCTCAGAGGTCCAGGGGCAGAGCTTTCGCCGGTAGGGGCGGGGCTTTCGTCTGTAGGGGGCGGGGCTTCCGGCGGTAGGGGGCGGGGCTTCCGTCGGTAGGGGCGGTGATCTCTTTGGTCCAGAGCAGAGCTCTCAGAAGTGAAGGAGAGACGCTCTAATTAGGAACAGACTGAGACTACATAAGGAGGGGCGGGGCAGGGCAGGGTCAGAGCGTCAGTGGAGCTCCCTGCCCCGCCCCTCCCTGCTGACAAAGCCTCTCTCAGCCTAAGCCGAGGTCTGCTCGGGCAGTGGGCTGGCCGCGGTGTTGGGAGCTGAAATAATCGGAGGACGGGGTTTTCGTGCGGTGCGGCGGGCGGCTTTTTTCCGCTGCTGACTGAGCCGCTCATGGGGCCCCTCCTGACGTCGGGCCCTCGGTCGGCGACCGAGTGACCGAATGGTCAGTCCGCCCCTGCCCACATGTTCCGTTACCATTATATACCATTACCCACATGTTCCGTTACCATTATATACCATTACCCACATGTTCCGTTACCTTTATATACCATTACCCACATATTCCGTTACCATTATATACCATTACCCACATAATCCGTTACCATTATATACCATTACCCACATGTTCCGTTACCATTATATACCATTACCCACATGTTCCGTTACCTTTATATACCATTACCATTGTACACCATTACCCACATGTTCCGTTACCATTATATACCATTACCCACATGTTCCGTTACCATTATATACCATTACCCACATGTTCCGTTACCTTTATATACCATTACCCACATATTCCGTTACCATTATATACCATTACCCACATGTTCCGTTACCATTGTACACCATTACCCACATGTTCCGTTACCATTATACACCATTACACACATGTTCCGTTACCATTATATACCATTACCCACATGTTCCGTTACCATTATATACCATTACCCACATGTTCCGTTACCATTATATACCATTACCCACATGTTCCGTTACCATTGTACACCATTACCCACATGTTCCGTTACCATTATATACCATTACCCACATGTTCCGTTACCATTATATACCATTACCCACATATTCCGTTACCATTATATACCATTACCCACATGTTCCGTTACCATTGTACACCATTACCCACATGTTCCGTTACCATTATACACCATTACACACATGTTCCGTTACCATTATATACCATTACCCACATGTTCCGTTACCATTATATACCATTACCCACATGTTCCGTTACCATTATATACCATTACCCACATGTTCCGTTACCATTGTACACCATTACCCACATGTTCCGTTACCATTATATACCATTACCCACATGTTCCGTTACCATTATATACCATTACCCACATATTCCGTTACCATTATATACCATTACCCACATGTTCCGTTACCATTATATACCATTACCCACATGTTCCGTTACCATTATATACCATTACCCACATGTTCCGTTACTATTATATACCATTACCCACATGTTATGTTACCATAATACACCATTACCCACATGTTCCGTTACCATTATACACCATTACCCACATGTTATGTTACCATTATACACCATTACCCACATGTTCCGTTACCATTATATACCATTACCCACATGTTCCCTTACCATTGTACACCATTACCCACATGCTCCGTTACCATTATATACCATTACCCACATGCTCCGTTACCATTATATACCATTACCCACATGTTCCGTTACCATTATATACCATTACCCACATGTTCCGTTACCATTATATACCATTACCCACATGTTCCGTTACCATTATATACCATTACTCACATGTTCCGTTACCATAATACACCATTACCCACATGTTCCGTTACCATTATATACCATTACACACATTTTCAAAATCTTTTACAAATAAATATGTGAAAAGTGTGGAGGGCATTTGTATTCAGCCCCTTTTACTTCGATATCCCTAACTAAAATGGTAATGGTAAAGACATTGAACCAATTGCCTTCAGAAGTCACCTAATTAGTAAATAGAGTCCACCTGTGTGTCATTTAATCTCAGTATAAATACAGCTGTTCTGTGAAGCCCTCAGAGGTTTGTTAGAGAATCTTAGTAAACAAACAGCATCATGAAGGCCAAGGAACACACCAGACAGGTCAAGGATAAAGTTTTGGAGAAGTATAAAGCAGGGTTAGGTTATAAAAAAATCTCCAAAGCTTTGAACATCTCACGGAGCTCTGTTCAATCCATCATCGGAAAAGGGAAAGAGTATGGCACAACTACAAACCTACCAAGATATGGTCGTCCACCTAAATGGCCAGGCCGGGCATGGAGAGCATTCATGAGAGAAGCAGCCAAGAGGTCCATGGTAACTCTGGAGGAGCTGCAGAGATCCACAGCTCAGGTGGGAGAATCTGTCCACAGGACAACTATTAGTGGTGTTCTCCACAAATCTGCCCTTTATGGAAGAGTGACAAGAAGAAAGACATTGGTGAAAGAAAGCCACAAGAAGTCCCGTTTGCAGTTTGCGAGAAGCCATGAGGGGGATAGCAGGAGAGGAGAGGTACAGATACGAGCCGTCATGGAAGAGGAATTCGGAAGGAGGTTGTGAGAGATGCGGATACAGCACAGAGGAACAGTATTAGAGCAGGTCCTGCTACAATGGTATGATTCTGTCCGCTGAGAACTCTGGAAGTAAGCACTAGCCCATGAGCAGCGACACCAGAGAAAAATGCTCTCCTCCTTCCAGGTGTTTTGGGGGGAACAACTGCATAAGAAATGGAAAGCTGAGTTAACCAGGCTGGTCTAGGTGGAGATGCGGTTGGACAAGAGCTACAGAGCCCTCCTCTGGTATGTAGCCCAAGTGTGCCCATGGACAGCAGACGACACCCCAACAGAAGGCTTTGGCTACAGAGGCCTGGGGCTGTTATTAGAGAGGCTGTCTGAGGACCCTGACTTTGGGAGCGAATTGGAGTGGCATTTGGAAGAAATCTCGGAATACAGAGAACGGATGCTGAATGTCTCAGAAGTTCTCTGGGTACTGGAAGATTTGGAGTTTCAAGCCAATCAGGAATGGGAGCTGGAGATCGCTTACACGGCAGCTAGATTCTGCTCAGTGCCAGGGCTGGGCTCCCTTCGCTTGGGACTATTAGGAAATACCAGCTGACAACTCTGAAATCCTGGCTGAAGAGTTGGCAATGTGGCAGAGTAACAGTGTGATTTGCGCATCTCCGCCTGCAGCTATGGAGGCGGAGGTCTTATGGCGGATACAGCAAGTGTTGACTGACCTTGATGATCCTGTTTCTGCATGGGATGATCTTGGATGGAGGAATGTGTCTGTCCAGCAGACGGATGAGGGTATGGGAGATACCAACTCATCTCTCCAGCCACAGATCACAGAATGTATGGATTTAATTCACTTTTTATCGAAGGATGTTATGAATTATGAGTCACCTGCCAAAGTGTTGGCTATGGGCCCAAGTGCGGCCAAACCATGCCCTGGATTTTCAGCAACTCCAGAGACTAGTGATTTAATCAACTTTTCTGCTGAGGAAGAACAACCAAGTGAGCCTCCAGCAGAAGAGCTGGCATTGGGGCAGAACATTGCCGAGCTCTGCCCAGCACCAACAGCAGCTTCAGCCTTCCTGAGAGAAGAGGCAGCCGGCCTTTCTCCCACAAAACTGACAGGGGCATGGGATTTCCTGCCAGCAGCATCTGTGGAGGTACAAGAAACTTCTCCAGCTGAAGTGCTGACAACCGCACAAAGGGTCCAAGACCTCTGCCCCACACCTGCGGCAGTTCCGGAGGTCCAGGGTGAGAAGGAGATGGTCACTTCCCAGCAGCAAATCAGGATCCAGCGGGGTGAAGGGAGAGGATGTTGTCATCCTCTCTTCCCAACAGTCAGACAGAGTGGAGGAAATGGTCTTCACTCCCCAACCAGGATCCATGCACCTGGGAGATCGTGAGAGAGAAATGTCACCCCAGCAGCCAGATGAGGAAATGGAAGAGGAAGCAGCCGGCTCACTTCCCCAATGGCAGCTACACAATTTGGGAGAGTCGGAGGTCATCCATCTGTAATGAAATGTTCCACACTCCACTTGAGTGCTTTTGTCATATACCGCTTCCTCCAGTCTGAATATAGAAATGAGATATTAATTGCAATGGAATACAGCCACACCCCAAACGACCCAACTCAGAGCACACCATAGTATGAGACTATATATATATATATATATTGTATATTAACATTCCAGTGTGGTTGTACAGTGAGTCCGATTAGTACAGATCAGACTGGGGTTCTCGGTCACCCTGTGCCCCTATTAGGGACACAGGGTGACTTAGATATAGGTGGTGCATGGGGAGCTGAAACAAGGGTTTCCCAACCTCCCCAAGGGATTCTGGGTTCCATGGGCCCCCTCGCCCAAAGTGACTCCCGTCACACCTTCCTCCCCAGCAGCAGATTCACAGTCTGGGAGTGGAGGAAGCCAGCCTCCCGCCCCAACAGTTAGCTGGAGTGTATGATGTGGAGTCCCCAGCAGAAGTGCTGGCAACAGGGCAGAGTGCTACCAATCTCTGTCCAGCACCGGTAACAACTGTGGAGTTCCAGGGAGCCGGGGCAGTCGGCCTCTCTCCCCAGCAACAAGCTGATGTAGTGAAGCTTCTTCTCCCGGCTGTATCACTGGCAACAGTGCAGAGTGCCACTGGCCTCTGCCTAGCACCTACAGTGCCTCCACAGCTTCAGGTAGCTGGGGCAATCGGCCCCTCTGCCCAGCAGCAGACCTAGCCATGGAAATGTTACAAACCACTGAAGCGCTGGCAGCTAGACAGAGAGTCAATGAACTCTGCCCCACACCTACTGATGACAACTATTCCCTGCACTATTCCTTGCAGCCAAGAATAGAGATCATGCAGACTGACTATGTGAGTTCTCTCTGCCCGCCTAATGCATGTCCAGACCAGGTAGAGGTCTGGGACCTTGTTAATCGACTTTTGATGGGGGAGAAATGTGACAGACTCACCCGGGACAGAGGCTTTTGGAGGGGACTGAATGCTAGCCTCCTGCCTACAGACTATGGTCCTTGACATTTGAGGGAGCTACAAGCATTTAGGAAGATATTCTTTTATGTAATGCAAAAGGACATTATTAAAGAGGCCATGATGGTCTCTGCCAGCTTGGGACTCATAGCTGATGTTGATGTCATCAGCAAGCCATCTGTCTAGGGCCCCCTACCATAATGTGTTGATTGAAAGTTGGTCTCCTGCTATTGTCTGAAGGTGTCCTGTGTTTATAGATATGATAATGTGTATTGCACTGTGTGAATCTCGGGGACACCAAGTCTGACTTGTAGTGAGATCCTGAACAATCAAAGCATTGTTTAGGTGTGAATTCCCATACACCTATTGTTTCTGTCTGGGTGGGCACTGAGTCATCTGGGTAGCTAATTAACATAATGTTTATAGTATATATCTGTTGTTCTAATTATTATCCTGTGTACAGTTTGTATTGTTAGGGTAAATGATCAAGAGGGGGGTGTCCTCCTGTGGGGTATATAATCTGTGTTAGTTTGTTCAAATAAAGTGATCCAGCTTAGCAGCCAAACGAGTCCTTGGTTCTTGGTTTTAATAGGCGGCTATAATATCTGATATTTATGTTCAGACTGGAGGAAGATGTATATGATATGTATATGTTATCATAATGGGGGATTTTAATTATCCAGACATAGACTGGGCGGAGGGAACCGCGCATTCATCTAAGGCTCGCCAGTTCCTTAGTGTCTTGCAGGACAATTTTATGGGTCAGATGGTAGACGCACCAACTAGAAATAAAACATTACTGGATCTACTGATTACCAACAATACAGACCTGATAACAGATGTGGAAATGCGGGGCAATTTAGGTAACAGCGATCACAGGTCAATTAGTTTCAGTATAAATCACACAAATAGGAAACATAAAGGGAATACAAAGACACTGAATTTCAAAAGAGCCAACTTTCCTAAACTACAAACCTTGCTAAAAGGCATAAATTGGGATAAAATATTAGGAACAAAGAATACGGATGAGAGATGGGTTTGCTTTAAGAGCATATTAAATAAGGGCATTAGCCAATGTATCCCATTGGGTAATAAATTTAAAAGAGCGAACAAAAGTCCTGGATGGCTTAACTCCAATGTAAAAATACATATAAAAGCAAAGGAGAAGGCCTTCAAAAAATACAAGGTTGAGGGATCATCCTCAGCATTCAGACTTTATAAAGAATGCAATAAGAAATGTAAGGGTGCAATAAGGACGGCTAGGATAGAACATGAAAGACACATAGCGGAGGAGAGCAAAAAAAATCCCAAGAAATTCTTTAAGTATGTAAACAGTAAAAAAGGGAGGACAGACCATATTGGCCCCATAAAGAATGAGGAAGGACATCTGGTTACAAAGGATGGGGAGATGGCAGAGGTATTGAATTTATTCTTCTCCTCAGTCTTCACGAGTGAATCGGGGGGCTTCAGTAACCAAAACTGCAGTGTTTATCCTCATGACACAACACAGGAAGCACCTCCATGGTTACCAGAGGACGGAATTAAAATTAGACTTGAGAAACGTAACATTCATAAATCACCGGGACCAGATGGCTTGCATCCGAGGGTCAGGTGATTGCCAGACCTTTGTTCCTAATTTTTACAGACAGTCTACTGACTGGAATGGTACCAGCTGATTGGAGAAAAGCCAATGTAGCACCAATATTTAAAAAGGGCCCAAAATACATCCCTGGGAATTACAGACCAGTTAGCCTAACATCAATAGTATGTAAACTCTTGGAGGGGATGATAAGGGACTATATATAAGATTTTAGTAATAAGAACGATATCATTAGCAGTAATCAGCATGGATTCATGAAGAATCGTTCTTGCCAAACCAATCTATTAACCTTCTATGAGGAGGTGAGTTGCCATCTAGATAAAGGAAGGCCCGTAGACGTGGTGTATCTGGATTTTGCAAAAGCATTTGACACAGTTCCCCATAAACGTTTACTGTACAAAATAAGGTGCGTTGGCATGGACCATAGGGTGAGTACATGGATTGAAAACTGGCTACAAGGGCGAGTTCAGAGGGTGGTGATAAATGGGGAGTACTCAGAATGGTCAGGGGTGGGTAGTGGGGTTCCCCAGGGTTCTGTGCTGGGACCAATCCTATTTAATTTGTTCATAAACGATCTGGAGGATGGGATAAACAGTTCAATCTCTGTATTTGCGGACGATACTAAGCTAAGCAGGGCAATAACTTCTCCGCAGGATGTGGAAATCTTGCAAAAAGATCTGAACAAATTAATGGGGGAGGGGCAACTACATGGCAAATGAGGTTCAATGTAGAAAAATGTAAAATAATGCATTTGGTTGGCAAAAATATGAATGCAATTTATACACTGGGGGGGAGAACCTCTGGGGGAATCTAGGATGGAAAAGGACCTGGGGGTCCTAGTAGATGATAGGCTCAGCAATGACATGCAATGCCAAGCTGCTGCTAACAAAGCAAACAGAATATTGGCATTAAAAAGAGATCAACTCCAGAGATAAAACGATCATTCTCCCGCTCTACAAGACTCTGGTCCGGCCGCACCTGGAGTATGCTGTCCAGTTCTGGGCACCAGTCCTCAGGAAGGATGTACTGGAAATGGAGCGAGTACAAAGAAGGGCAACAAAGCTAATAAAGGGTCTGGAGGATCTTAGTTATGAGGAAAGGTTGCGAGCACTGAACTTATTCTCTCTGGAGAAGAGACGCTTGAGAGGGGATATGATTTCAATTTATAAATACCGGACTGGTGACCCCACAATAGGGATAAAACTTTTTCGCAGAAGAGAGTTTAATAAGACTCGTGGCCACTCATTACAATTAGAAGAAAAGAGGTTTAACCTTAAACTACGTAGAGAGTTCTTTACTGTAAGAGCGGCAAGGATGTGGAATTCCCTTCCACAGGCGGTGGTCTCAGCGGGGAGCATTGATAGCTTCAAGAAACTATTAGATAATCACCTGAATGACCACAACATACAGGGATATATAATGTAATATGACATATAATCACACACATAGGTTGGACTTGATGGACTTGTGTCTTTTTTCAACCTCACCTACTATGTAACTATGTAACTATGACAGAAGCACTTAAGCAGAGTGCAGGATGTTCCATTACAGGGACCAAATCCTAGAAGCATTGAACATGGAAGAAAAATGGGAATGCTTTAGGAATATATTAAAGAAAGGTATCACACAGTGCATTCTAATGGGTAAAAAATATACATTAGTGAAGGTTAAACCTGGGTGGCTAAATTGTAACGTAAAAAGTCTTATTGAAGAGAAAAAAACGGCATTTAAAAAATATAAAGTGGAGGGGGCATTGTCAGCATTTCAACACTACATGGAATGCAATAAGAAGTGTAAGAATGAAATAAGGGTGGCAAAAAACTATGAGAGAGAGACAGACATAGCAGAGGAGAGTAAAAAAAATCCTAAGGAATTTTTTAGATATATTCACAGTAAAAAACTGAGATTAGAGCACATTGCCCAAAAGATGATGGGAGGATTCTTCTTCTCCTCAGTTTTTACACAGGAAAAGGAGGGGTATACCGACAGCAACCATATTTGTTAGTGGGTAACCAGACTCCAAGACACAGAGGTAGTTGCGGTGACAGGACCCCAAGACACAAAAGGGGCTGTGGTGACAGGACCCCAAGACACAGAAGGGGGCTGCGGTGACCTGATCCCAAGACACAGAAGGGGGCTGCAGTGACCAGATCCCAAGACGCAGAAGGGGGCTGTAGTGACAGGACCCCAAGACACAGAAGGGGGCTGCGGTGACAGGACCCCAAGACACAGAAGGGAGATGCGGTGACAGGACCCCAAGGCACAAAAGAGGGCTGCAGTGACCGGATCCCAAGACACAGAAGAGGGCTGCAGTGACCAGATCCCAAGACACAGAAGGGGGCTGCAGTGACAGGACCCCAAGACACAAAAGAGGGCTGCGGTAACAGGACCCCAAGACACAGAAGGGGGCTGCAGTGACCGGATCCCAAGACACAGAAGGGAGCTGCAGTGACCGGATCCCAAGACATATAAGGGGGCTTCACTGACCGGATCCCAAGACATAGAAGGGGGCTTCAGTGACCGGATCCCAAGACACAGAAGGGAGCTGCAGTGACCGGATCCCAAGACATATAAGGGGGCTTCACTGACCGGATCCCAAGACATATAAGGGGGCTTCAGTGACCAGATCCCAAGACACAGAAGGGAGCTGCAGTGACCAGATCCCAAGACACAGAAGGGGGCTGCAGTGACCGACGGGGGCTGCAGTGGCCGGATCCCAAGACATAGAAGGGGGCTGCAGTGACCGGATCCCAAGACATATAAGGGGGTTACAATGACTGGATCCCAAGACATAGAAGGGGGCTTCAGTGACTAGATCCCAAGACATAGAAGGGGGCTTCAGTGACCAGATCCCAAGACATAGAAGGGGGCTTCAGTGACCGGATCCCAAGACATAGAAGGGGGCTTCAGTGACCAGATCCCAAGACATAGAAGGGGGCTTCAGTGACCAGATCCCAAGACATAGAAGGGGGCTTCACTGACCGGATCCCAAGACATAGAAGGGGGCTTCAGTGACCGGATCCCAAGACACAGAAGGGAGCTGCAGTGACCGGATCCCAAGACATATAAGGGGGCTTCACTGACCGGATCCCAAGACATATAAGGGGGCTTCACTGACCGGATCCCAAGACATATAAGGGGGCTTCAGTGACCAGATCCCAAGACATAGAAGGGGGCTTCAGTGACCAGATCCCAAGACATAGAAGAGGGCTGCAGTGATATACAAATAGAAGGGGGGGCTACAGTGATCAATTGTATAGACTGTCATCTATTCCACAAATGTAAAGCACCCACAGACCAAACAAAGAGCTATCCGAAGGTCATCTAAATGTAAGAAATGAGTTCATCTGGAGAATAATAAAGACTTTTCTGATACCGGCTGTGCAGGACCCCCTTTTGATAAGAATATACGAAGATTAGTAAGGAAGGGGACACAACCTCCCTAATGGGACACAACCTCCTAATGGGACACAACCTCTCTAAAGGGACACAACCTCCCTAATGGGACACAACCTCCCTAATGGAACACAACCACCTAATGGGACACAACCTCCCTAATGGAACACAACCTCCCTAATGGGACACAACCTTCTAATGGGACACAACCTCCCGAATGGAACACAACCTCCTAATGGGACACAACCTCCTAATGGGACACAACCTCCCTAATGGGACACAACCTCCCTAATGGGACACAACCTCCCTAATGGGACACAACCTCCCTAATGGGACACAACCTCCTAATGGGACACAACCACCCTAATGGGACACAACCTCCCTAATGGAACACAACCTCCCTAATGGGACACAACCTCCCTAATGGAACACAACCTCCTAATGGGACACAACCTCCTAATGGGACACAACCACCTAATGGGACACAACCTCCCTAATGGGACACAACCACCCTAATGGGACACAACCACCCTAATGGGACACAACCTCCCTAATGGGACACAACCTCCTAATGGGACACAACCTCCCTAATGGGACACAACCTCCTAATGGGACACAACCTCCCTAATGGGACACAACCTCCCTAATGGGACACAACCTCCTAATGGGACACAACCTCCCTAATGGGACACAACCTCCTAATGGGACACAACCTCCCTAATGGGACACAACCTCCTAATGGGACACAACCACCTAATGGGACACAACCTCCTAATGGGACACAACCACCCTAATGGAACACAACCTCCCTAATGGGACACAACCTCCTAATGGGACACAACCTCCTAATGGGACACAACCACCTAATGGGACACAACCTCCCTAATGGGACACAACCTCCTAATGGGACACAACCTCCCTAATGGGACACAAACTCCTAATGGGACACAACCTCCCTAATGGGACACAACCACCTAATGGGACACAACCTCCCTAATAGGACACAACCTCCATAATAGGACACAACCTCCTAATGGGACACAACCACCCTAATGGAACACAACCTCCCTAATAGGACACAACCTCCTAATGGGACACAACCTCCCTAATGGGACACAACCTAATGGGACACAACCTCCTAATGGGACACAACCTCCCTAATGGGACACAACCTCCTAATGGGACACAACCTCCCTAATGGGACACAACCACCTAATGGGACACAACCTCCTAATGGGACACAACCTCCCTAATGGGACACAACCTCCCTAATGGGACACAACCTCCTAATGGGACACAACCTCCCTAATGGGACACAACCACCTAATGGGACACAACCTCCTAATGGGACACAACCTCCCTAATGGGACACAACCTCCTAATGGGACACAACCACCCTAATGGGACACAACCACCTAATGGGACACAACCTCCCTAATGGGACACAACCTCCCTAATGGGACACAACCTCCTAATGGGACACAACCTCCCTAATGGGACACAACCTCCTAATGGGACACAACCACCCTAATGGAACACAACCACCTAATGGGACACAACCTCCCTAATGGGACACAACCTCCCTAATAGGACACAACCTCCTAATGGGACACAACCACCTAATGGGACACAACCTCCTAATGCCCCGTACACACGGTCGGATTTTCCAATGGAAAATGTGCGATAGGACCCTGTTGTCAGAAATTCCAACCATGTGTGGGCTCCATCACACATTTTCCATCGGATTTTCCGACACACAAAGTTTGAGAGCAGGCTATAAAATTTTCTGACAACAAAATCCGTTGTCGGAAATTCCGATCGTGTGTACACAAATCCGACGGACAAAGTGCCACGCATGCTCAGCATAAATAAAGAGATGAAAGCTATTGGCCACTGCCCCGTTTATAGTCCCGACGTACGTGTTTTACGTCACCACGTTCAGAATGATCGGATTTTCCGACAACTTTGTGTGACCGTGTGTATGCAAGACAAGTTTGAGCCAACATCCGTCCGAAAAAATCCTAGGATTTTGTTGTCGGAATGTCCGATCAAAGTCCGACCGTGTGTACGGGGCATAATGGGACACAACCTCCCTAATGGAACACAACCTCCTAATAGGACCTCCATGCCCCTTGTCCTCGGAATATAAGAATGCATTGTAATTATAGACACATAGAATCCTGGAACTCCACCCCCAGCAACCTCACCTGAACCAATGGCCTCCATCATCTCTTCATGGGCATTATGTTGTATCCTCTCTGAATCTCCATCTGTCAGGAATACCGGAGATCCATCCGTGTCACAGCAATCCAAAAAATGGAGATCTGCAGAAAAAGTCCATGTGATAGGTAATGGATACTCCCGAGGGCAAGTCATGGCATGCATATCATCTCCATATAATAATGACATCATTCATATCCTCCACATATAATAATAATATAATAATGACATCATTCATATCATCTCCATATAATAATAATGACATCATTCATATCATCTCCATATAATAATGACATCATTCATATCCTCCACATATAATAATAATATAATAATGACATCATTCATATCATCTCCATATAATAATAATGACATCATTCATATCATCTCCATATAATAATGACATCATTCATATCATCCACATATAATAATAATGACATCATTCATATCCTCCACATATAATAATAATGACATCATTCATATCATCTCCATATAATAATAATGACATCATTCATATCATCTCCATATAATAATGACATCATTCATATCCTCCACATATAATAATAATATAATAATGACATCATTCATATCATCTCCATATAATAATAATGACATCATTCATATCATCTCCATATAATAATGACATCATTCATATCATCCACATATAATAATAATGACATCATTCATATCCTCCACATATAATAATAATGACATCATTCATATCATCTCCATATAATAATAATGACATCATTCATATCATCTCCATATAATAATGACATCATTCATATCCTCCCCATATAATAATGACATCATTCATATCATCTCCATATAATAACAATGACATCATTCATATCCTCCACATATAATAATAATGACATCATTCATATCCTCCACATATAATAATAATGACATCATTCATATCATCTCCATATAATAATAATGACATCATTCATATCATCCACATATAATAATAATGACATCATTCATATCCTCCACATATAATAATAATGACATTCATATCATCTCCATATAATAATGACATCATTCATATCATCTCCATATAATAATAATGACATTCATATCATCCACATATAATAATAATGACATCATTCATATCCTCCACATATAATAATAGTGACATCATTCATATCCTTCCCATATAATAATAATAATAATGACATCATTCATATCATCCACATATAATAATAGTGACATCATTCATATCCTTCCCATATAATAATAATGACATCATTCATATCATCTCCATATAATAATAATGACATCATTCATATCATCCACATATAATAATAATGACATCATTCATATCCTCCACATATAATAATAATGACATCATTCATATCATCCACATATAATAATAATGACATCATTCATATCATCCACATATAATAATAATGACATCATTCATATCATACACATATAATAATAATGATATCATTCATATCATCCACATATAATAATAATGACATCATTCATATCATACACATATAATAATAATGATATCATTCATATCATCTCCATATAATAATAATGACATCATTCATATCCTCTACATATAATAATGACATCATTCATATCCTCCCCATATAATAATGACATCATTCATATCATCCACATATAATAATAATGACATCATTCATATCATCCACATATAATAATAATGACATCATTCATATCCTCCACATATAATAATAATGACATCATTCATATCCTCTACATATAATAATGACATCATTCATATCCTCCCCATATAATAATGACATCATTCATATCATCTCCATATAATAATAATGACATCATTCATATCCTCCCCATATAATAATAATGACATCATTCATATCATCTCCATATAATAATGACATCATTCATATCATCTCCATATAATAATAATGACATCATTCATATCATCTCCATATAATAATGACATCATTCATATCCTCCCCATATAATAATAATGACATCATTCATATCATCTCCATATAATAATAATGACATCATTCATATCCTCCACATATAATAATAATGACATCATTCATATCATCTCCATATAATAATAAAGACATCATTCATATCCTCCACATATAATAATAGTGACATCATTCATATCATCTCCATATAATAATAATAATGACATCATTCATATCCTCCACATATAATAATAATGACATCATTCATATCATCTCCATATAATAATAATGACATCATTCATATCATCTCCATATAATAATGACATCATTCATATCATCTCCATATAATAACAATGACATCATTCATATCATCTCCATATAATAATAATGGCATCATTCAAATCATCCACATATAATAATAATGACATCATTCATATCCTCCACATATAATAATAATGACATCATTCATATCCTCCCCATATAATAATAATGACATCATTCATATCATTCCCATATAATAATAATGACATAATTTACATCCTCCCCATAGAATAATAATGACATCATTCATATCATTCCCATATAATAATAATAATGACATCATTCATATCCTCCCCATATAATAATAATGACATCATTCAAATCATCCACATATAATAATAATGACATCATTCATATCCTCCCCATATAATAATAATGACATCATTCATATCATCTCCATATAATAATAATGACATCATTCATATCATCTCCATATAATAATAATGACATCATTCATATCATCCACATATAATAATAATGACATCATTCATATCCTCCACATATAATAATAATGACATCATTCATATCATTCCCATATAATAATAATAATGACATCATTCATATCATCCACATATAATAATAATGACATCATTCATATCCTCCACATATAATAATAATAATGACATCATTCATGTCATCCACATATAATAATAATGACATCATTCATATCCTCCCCATATAATAATAATGACATCATTCATATCATCTCCATATAATAATAATGACATCATTCATATCATTCCCATATAATAATAATAATGACATCATTCATATCATCCACATATAATAATAATGACATCATTCATATCCTCCACATATAATAATAATAATGACATCATTCATGTCATCCACATATAATAATAATGACATCATTCATATCCTCCCCATATAATAATAATGACATCATTCATATCATCTCCATATAATAATAATGACATCATTCATATCATCTCCATATAATAATAATGACATCATTCATATCATCTCCATATAATAATAATGACATCATTCATATCCTCCACATATAATAATAATGACATCATTCATATCATCCACATATAATAATAATGACATCATTCATATCCTCCACATATAATAATAATGACATCATTCATATCATCCACATATAATAATAGTGACATCATTCATATCATCTCCATATAATAATGACATCATTCATATCATCTCCATATAATAATAATGACATCATTCATATCATTCCCATATAATAATAATGACATCATTCATATCATCCACATATAATAATAATGACATCATTCATATCATCTCCATATAATAATAATGACATCATTCATATCATTCCCATATAATAATAATGACATCATTCATATCATCCACATATAATAATAATGACATCATTCATATCATCTCCATATAATAATAATGACATCATTCATATCATTCCCATATAATAATAATGACATCATTCATATCATCCACATATAATAATAATGACATCATTCATATCCTCCACATATAATAATAATGACATCATTCATATCCTCCACATATAATAATAATGACATCATTCATATCATCTCCATATAATAATGACATCATTCATATCCTCTACATATAATAATAGTGACATCATTCATATCCTTCCCATATAATAATAATAATGACATCATTCATATCCTCCACATATAATAATAATTACATCATTCATATCATCTCCATATAATAATAATGACATCATTCATATCATCTCCATATAATAATAATGACATCATTCATATCATTCCCATATAATAATAATGACACCATTCATATCATCCACATATAATAATAATGACATCATTCATATCATCTCCATATAATAATAATGACATCATTCATATCATCTCCATATAATAATAATGACATCATTCATATCATTCCCATATAATAATAATGACATCATTCATATCATCCACATATAATAATAATGACATCATTCATATCCTCCACATATAATAATAATGACATCATTCATATCCTCCACATATAATAATAATGACATCATTCATATCATCTCCATATAATAATGACATCATTCATATCCTCCACATATAATAATAATGACATCATTCATATCCTCTACATATAATAATAGTGACATCATTCATATCCTTCCCATATAATAATAATAATGACATCATTCATATCATCCACATATAATAATAATGACATCATTCATATCCTTCCCATATAATAATAATAATGACATCATTCATATCCTCCACATATAATAATAATTACATCATTCATATCATCTCCATATAATAATAATGACATCATTCATATCATCTCCATATAATAACAATGACATCATTCATATCATCTCCATATAATAATAATGGCATCATTCATATCATCTCCATATAATAATAATGACATCATTCATATCTTCTCCATATAATAATAATGACATCATTCATATCATCTCCATATAATAATAATGACATCATTCATATCATCTCCATATAATAATAATGACATCATTCATATCATCTCCATATAATAATAATGACATCATTCATATCATCTCCATATAATAATGACATCATTCATATCATCCACATATAATAATAATGACATCATTCATATCTTCTCCATATAATAATAATGACATCATTCATATCCTCCACATATAATAATGATGACATCATTCATATCATTCCCATATAATAATAATGACATCATTCATATCATCTCCATATAATAATAATGACATCATTCATATCATCTCCATATAATAATAATGACATCATTTATATCATCTCCATATAATAATAATGACATCATTCATATCATCTCCATATAATAATAATGACATCATTCATATCATCCACATATAATAATAATGACATCATTCATATCATCTCCATATAATAATAATGACATCATTCATATCCTCCCCATATAATAATAATGACATCATTCATATCATCTCCATATTATAATAATGACATCATTCATATCCTTCTCATATAATAATAATGACATCATTCATATCCTCCACATATAATAATAATGACATCATTCATATCCTCCACATATAATAATAATGACATCATTCATATCCTCCACATATAATAATAATGACATCATTCATATCCTCCACATATAATAATAGTGACATCATTCATATCCTTCCCATATAATAATAATAATGACATCATTCATATCCTCCACATATAATAATAATGACATCATTCATGTCATCTCCATATAATAATGACATCATTCATATCCTCCACATATAATAATAATGACATCATTCATATCATCTCCATATAATAATAATGACATCATTCATATCATCTTCATATAATAATAATGACATCATTCATATCATCCACATATAATAATAATGACATCATTCATATCCTCCACATATAATAATAATGACATCATTCATATCATCTCCATATAATAATAATGACATCATTCATATCATCCACACATAATAATAATGACATCATTCATATCATCTCCATATAATAATAATGACATCATTCATATCATCTCCATATAATAATAATGACATCATTCATATCATCTCCATATAATAATAATGACATCATTCATATCATCTCCATATAATAATAATGACATCATTCATATCATCTCCATATAATAATAATGACATCATTCATATCATCCACATATAATAATAATGACATCATTCATATCATCTCCATATAATAATAATGACATCATTCATATCCTCCACACATAATAATAATGACATCATTCATATCATCTCCATATAATAATAATGACATCATTCATATCCTCCACATATAATAATAATGACATCATTCATATCATCCACATATAATAATAATGACATCATTCATATCCTCCACATATAATAATAATGACATCATTCATATCATCTACATATAATAATGACATCATTCATATCATCTACATATAATAATGACATCATTCATATCCTCCCCATATAATAATAATGACATCATTCATATCCTCTACATATAATAATGACATCATTCATATCCTCTACATATAATAATGACATCATTCATATCATCTCCATATAATAATAATGACATCATTCATATCATTCCCATATAATAATAATGACATTCATATCATCTCCATATAATAATAATGACATCATTCATATCCTCTACATATAATAATGACATCATTCATATCATCTCCATATAATAATGACATCATTCATATCATCTCCATATTATAATAATGACATCATTCATATCATCTCCATATAATAATAATGACATCATTCATATCATCTCCATATTATAATAATGACATCATTCATATCATCTCCATATAATAATAATGACATCATTCATATCATCTCCATATAATAATAATGACATCATTCATATCATCTCCATATAATAATAATGACATCATTCATATCATCTCCATATTATAATAATGACATCATTCATATCATCTCCATATAATAATAATGACATCATTCATATCATCTCCATATAATAATAATGACATCATTCATATCATCTCCATATAATAATAATGACATCATTCATATCATCTCCATATTATAATAATGACATCATTCATATCATCTCCATATAATAATGACATCATTCATATCCTCCCCATATAATAATAATGACATCATTCATATCCTCCCCATATAATAATAATGACATCATTCATATCATCTCCATATAATAATAATGACATCATTCATATCATCCACATATAATAATAATGACATCATTCATATCATCTCCATATAATAATAATGACATCATTCATATCATCTCCATATAATAATAATGACATCATTCATATCCTCCACATATAATAATAATGACATCATTCATATCATCTCCATATAATAATAATGACATCATTCATATCCTCCACATATAATAATAATGACATCATTCATATCATCTCCATATAATAATAATGACATCATTCATATCATCCACATATAATAATAAAGACATCATTCATATCCTCCACATATAATAATAATGACATCATTCATATCCTCTACATATAATAATGACATCATTCATATCATCTACATATAATAATGACATCATTCATATCCTCCCCATATAATAATAATGACATCATTCATATCCTCTACATATAATAATGACATCATTCATATCCTCTACATATAATAATGACATCATTCATATCATCTCCATATAATAATAATGACATCATTCATATCATTCCCATATAATAATAATGACATTCATATCATCTCCATATAATAATAATGACATCATTCATATCCTCTACATATAATAATGACATCATTCATATCCTCTACATATAATAATGACATCATTCATATCATCTCCATATAATAATAAAGACATCATTCATATCATCCACATATAATAATAATTACATCATTCATATCATCTCCATATAATAATAATGACATCATTCATATCCTCCACATATAATAATAATGACATCATTCATATCATCCACATATAATAATAATGGCATCATTCATATCATCTCCATATAATAATAATGGCATCATTCATATCCTCCACATATAATAATAATATAATAATGACATCATTCATATCATCTCCATATAATAATAATGACATCATTCATATCATCTCCATATAATAACAATGACATCATTCATATCATCTCCATACAATAATAATGGCATCATTCATATCATCTCCATATAATAATAATGGCATCATTCATATCATCTCCATATAATAATAATGACATCATTCATATCATCCACATATAATAATAATGACATCATTTATATCATCTCCATATAATAATAATGACATCATTCATATCATTCCCATATAATAATAATGACATCATTCATATCCTCCACATATAATAATAATGACATCATTCATATCCTCCACATATAATAATAATGACATCATTCATATCCTCCCCATATAATAATAATGACATCATTCAAATCCTCCACATATAATAATAATAATGACATCATTCATATCCTCCACATATAATAATAATGACATCATTCATATCATCTCCATATAATAATAATGACATCATTCATATCCTCCCCATATAATAATAATGACATCATTCAAATCCTCCACATATAATAATAATAATGACATCATTCATATCCTCCACATATAATAATAATGACATCATTCATATCATCTCCATATAATAATAATGACATCATTCATATCCTCCACATATAATAATAATGACATCATTCATATCCTTCCCATATAATAATAATGACATCATTCATATCATCCACATATAATAATAATGACATCATTCATATCCTTCCCATATAATAATAATGACATCATTCATATCATCCACATATAAAAATAATGACATCATTAATATCCTCCACATATAATAATAATGACATCATTCATATCCTCTACATATAATAATGACATCATTCATACCCTCCCCATATAATAATAATGACATCATTCATATCATCTCCATATAATAATAATGACATCATTCATATCATCTACATATAATAATAATGACATCATTCATATCATCCACATATAATAATAATGACATCATTCATATCCTCCACATATAATAATAATGACATCATTCATATCCTCCACATATAATAATAATGACATCATTCATATCATCTCCATATAATAATAATGACATCATTCATATCATCTACATATAATAATAATAATGACATCATTCATATCATCCACATATAATAATAATGACATCATTCATATCATCTCCATATAATAATAATAATGACATCATTCATATCATCTCCATATAATAATGACATCATTCATATCCTTCCCATATAATAATAATAATGACATCATTCATATCCTCCACATATAATAATAATGACATCATTCATATCCTCCCCATATAATAATAATAATGACATCATTCATATCCTCCACACATAATAATAATGACATCATTCATATCAGCCACATATTATAATAATGACATCATTCATATCATCTCCATATAATAATAATGACATCATTCATATCATCTCCATATAATAATGACATCATTCATATCCTCCCCATATAATAATGACATCATTCATATCATCCACATATAATAATAATGACATCATTCATATCATCTCCATATAATAATAATGACATCATTCATATCATCTCCATATAATAATGACATCATTCATATCCTCCACATATAATAATAATGACATCATTCATATCCTCCACATATAATAATAATGACATCATTCATATCATCTCCATATAATAATGACATCATTCATATCATCCACATATAATAATAATGACATCATTCATATCATCTCCATATAATAATGACATCATTCATATCATCTCCATATAATAATAATGACATCATTCATATCATCTCCATATAATAATGACATCATTCATATCCTCCACATATAATAATAATGACATCATTCATATCATCTCCATATAATAATGACATCATTCATATCCTTCCATATAATAATAATGACATCATTCATATCATCTCCATATAATAATGACATCATTCATATCATCCACATATAATAATAATGACATCATTCATATCCTTCCCATATAATAATAATGACATCATTCATATCATCTCCATATAATAACAATGACATCATTCATATCATCCACATATAATAATAATGACATCATTCATATCCTCCACACATAATAATAATGACATCATTCATATCATCTCCATATAATAATAATGACATCATTCATATCATCTCCATATAATAATGACATCATTCATTTCATCTCCATATAATAATGACATCATTCATATCATCTCCATATAATAATAATGACATCATTCATATCATCTCCATATAATAATAATGACATCATTCATATCATCTCCATATAATAATAATGACATCATTCATATCATCTCCATATAATAATGACATCATTCATTTCATCTCCATATAATAATGACATCATTCATATCATCTCCATATAATAATAATGACATCATTCATATCATCTCCATATAATAATAATGGCATCATTCATATCATCTCCATATAATAATAATGACATCATTCATATCCTCCACATATAATAATGATGACATCATTCATATCCTCCACATATAATAATAATGACATCATTCATATCATCTCCATATAATAACAATGACATCATTCATATCCTCCACACATAATAATAATGACATCATTCATATCATCTCCATATAATAATAATGACATCATTCATATCCTCCACATATAATAATGATGACATCATTCATATCATCTCCATATAATAATAATGACATCATTTATATCCTCCCCATATAATAATAATGACATCATTCATATCATTCCCATATAATAATAATGACATCATTTATATCCTCCACATATAATAATAATGACATCATTCATATCATCTCCATATAATAATAATAATGACATCATTCATATCATCTCCATATAATAATGACATCATTCATATCATCCAAATATAATAATAATGACATCATTCATATCCTCCACATATAATAATAATGACATCATTCATATCATCTCCATATAATAATGACATCATTCATATCATCCACATATAATAATAATGACATCATTCATATCCTCCACATATAATAATAATGACATCATTCATATCCTCCACATATAATAATAATGACATCATTCATATCATCCACATATAATAATAATGACATCATTCATATCATCTCCATATAATAATGACATCATTCATATCATCCAAATATAATAATAATGACATCATTCATATCATCTCCATATAATAATGACATCATTCATATCCTCCACATATAATAATAATGACATCATTCAAATCCTCCACATATAATAATAATGACATCATTCATATCATCTCCATATAATAATAATGACATCATTCATATCATCTCCATATAATAATAATGACATCATTCATATCATCTCCATATAATAATAATGACATCATTCATATCATCTCCATATAATAATAATGACATCATTCATATCATTCACATATAATAATAATGACATCATTCATATCCTCCACATATAATAATAATGACATCATTCATATCCTCCACATATAATAATAGTGACATCATTCATATCCTTCCCATATAATAATAATAATGACATCATTCATATCCTCCACATATAATAATAATGACATCATTCATATCATCTCCATATAATAATAATGGCATCATTCATATCATCTCCATATAATAATAATGACATCATTCATATCATCTCCATATAATAATAATGGCATCATTCATATCATCTCCATATAATAATAATGACATCATTCATATCATCTCCATATAATAATAATGACATCATTCATATCCTCCACATATAATAATAATGACATCATTCATATCCTCCACATATAATAATAATGACATCATTCATATCATCCACATATAATAATAATGACATCATTCATATCATCTCCATATAATAATAATGACATCATTCATATCCTCCACATATAATAATAATGACATCATTCATATCCTCCACATATAATAATAATGACATCATTCATATCCTCCACATATAATAATAATGACATCATTCATATCATCTCCATATAATAATAATGACATCATTCATATCATCTCCATATAATAACAATGACATCATTCATATCATCCACATATAATAATAATGACATCATTCATATCATCCACATATAATAATAATGACATCATTCATATCCTCCACATATAATAATAATAATGACATCATTCATATCCTCCACATATAAAATAATAATGACATCATTCATATCCTTCCCATATAATAATAATAATGACATCATTCATATCCTCCACATATAATAATAATGACATCATTCATGTCATCTCCATATAATAATGACATCATTCATATCCTCCACATATAATAATAATGACATCATTCATATCCTCCACATATAATAATAATGACATCATTCATATCATCCAAATATAATAATAATGACATCATTCATATCATCTCCATATAATAATAATGGCATCATTCATATCCTCCACACATAATAATAATGACATCATTCATATCATCTCCATACAATAATAATGACATCATTCATATCATCTCCATACAATAATAATGACATCATTCATATCATCCACATATAATAATAATGACATCATTCATATCCTCCACATATAATAATAATGACATCATTCATATCATCCACACATAATAATAATGACATCATTCATATCATCTCCATATAATAATAATGACATCATTCATATCATCTCCATATAATAATAATGACATCATTCATATCATCTCCATATAATAATGACATCATTCATATCATCTCCATATAATAATGACATCATTCATATCCTCCACATATAATAATAATGACATCATTCATATCATCTCCATATAATAATGACATCATTCATATCATCCACACATAATAATAATGACATCATTCATATCATCTCCATATAATAATAATGACATCATTCATATCATCTCCATATAATAATAATGACATCATTCATATCATCTCCATACAATAATAATGACATCATTCATATCATCTCCATACAATAATAATGACATCATTCATATCCTCCACACATAATAATAATGACATCATTCATATCCTCCACATATAATAATAATGACATCATTCATATCATCTCCATATAATAATAATGACATCATTCATATCCTCCACATATAATAATAATGACATCATTCATATCATCTCCATATAATAATGACATCATTCATATCATCCACACATAATAATAATGACATCATTCATATCATCTCCATATAATAATGACATCATTCATATCATCTCCATATAATAATAATGACATCATTCATATCATCTTCATATAATAATAATGACATCATTCATATCATCTTCATATAATAATAATGACATCATTCATATCCTCCACATATAATAATAATGACATCATTCATATCCTCCACATATAATAATAATGACATCATTCATATCATCTCCATATAATAATAATGACATCATTCATATCATCCACATATAATGATGATATGGGTTAGGAATAAAGCTAGGATTAGAATGAGGAATAACAATAGAATGAAAGCGAGGGTGAGATCTAAGGATAGGAATGAAGCCGGATATAAAAAAAAAACCTCACAGATCCCCACATTCACACACACAATGTGTATGCAGCGCTCTCCCCCACTCTGATATTGTATTCTGACAATGGGGTCTTCAGGATACCCAGATTACAGATAGGGTTAGGGTTAGGAATACAGATAGGATTAGTGTTAGGAATACAGATAGGATTAGGGTTAGGAATACAGATAGGATTAGGGTTAGGAATACAGATAGGATTAGGGTTAGGAATAAGGATAGGATTAGGGTTAGGAATGAGGATAGGATTAGGGTTAGGAATACAGATAGGATTAGGGTTAGGAATAAGGATAGGATTAGGGGTTAGGAATACAGATAGGATTAGGGTTAGGAATAAGGATAGGATTAGGGTTAGGAATGAGGATAGGATTAGGGTTAGGAATGAGGATAGGATTAGGGTTAGGAATACAGATAGGATTAGGGTTAGGAATAAGGATAGTATTAGGGTTAGGAATGAGGATAGGATTAGGGTTAGGAATGAGGATAGGATTAGGGTTAGGAATACAGATAGGATTAGGGTTAGGAATGAGGATAGGATTAGGGTTAGGAATACAGATAGGATTAGGGTTAGGAATACAGATAGGATTAGGGTTAGGAATAAGGTTAGGATTAGGGTTAGGAATACAGATAGGATTAGGGTTAGGAATACAGATAGGATTAGGGTTAGGAATACAGATAGGATTAGGGTTAGGAATACAGATAGGATTAGGGTTAGGAATAAGGATAGGTTTAGGGTTAGGAATGAGGATAGGATTAGGGTTAGGAATGAGGATAGGATTAGTGTTAGGAATGAGGATAGGATTAGGGTTATGAATACACATAGGATTAGGGTTAGGAATACACATAGGATTAGGGTTAGGAATAAGGATAGGATTAAGGTTAGGAATAAGGTTAGGAATAAGGTTAGGATTAGGGTTAGGAATACAGATAGGATTAGGGTTAGGAATAAGGATAGGATTAGGGTTAGGAATACAGATAGGATTAGGGTTAGGAATACAGATAGGATTAGGGTTAGGAATAAGGATAGGATTAGGGTTAGGAATAAGGATAGGGTTAGGGTTAGGAATAAGGATAGGATTAGGGTTAGGAATAAGGATAGGATTAGGGTTAGGAATGAGGATAGGATTAGGGTTAGGAATAAGGATAGGGTTAGGGTTAGGAATACAGATAGGATTAGGGTTAGGAATAAGGATAGGATTAGGGTTAGGAATAAGGATAGGATTAGGGTTAGGAATACAGATAGGATTAGGGTTAGGAATGAGGATAGGATTAGGGTTAGGAATAAGGATAGGGTTAGGGTTAGGAATACAGATAGGATTAGGGTTAGGAATGAGGATAGGATTAGGGTTAGGAATACAGATAGGATTAGGGTTAGGAATGAGGATAGGATTAGGATTAGGAATACAGATAGGATTAGGGTTAGGAATACAGATAGGATTAGGGTTAGGAATACAGATAGGATTAGGGTTAGGAACGAGGATAGGATTAGGGTTAGGAATGAGGATAGGATTAGGGTTAGGAATAAGGATAGGGTTAGGGTTAGGAATAAGGATAGGGTTAGGGTTAGGAATAAGGATAGGGTTAGGGTTATGAATGAGGATAGGATTAGGGTTAGGAATGAGGATAGGATTAGGGTTAGGAATGAGGATAGGATTAGGGTTAGGAATAAGGATAGGGTTAGGAATACAGATAGAATTAGGGTTAGGAATACAGATAGGATTAGGGTTAGGAATAAGGATAGGATTAGGGTTAGGAATACAGATAGGATTAGGGTTAGGAATACAGATAGGAATTAGGGTTAGTAATGAGGATAGGATTAGGGTTAGGAATAAGGATAGGATTAGGGTTAGGAATGAGGATAGGATTAGGGTTAGGGAATAAGGATAGGGTTAGGGTTAGGAATAAGGATAGGGTTAGGGTTAGGAATAAGGATAGGATTAGGGTTAGGAATGAGGATAGGATTAGGGTTAGGAATAAGGATAGGGTTAGGGTTAGGAATAAGGATAGGGTTAGGGTTAGGAATAAGGGATAGGGTTAGGGTTAGGAATGAGGATAGGATTAGGGTTAGGAATGAGGATAGGATTAGGGTTAGGAATAGGGTTAGGGTTAGGAATAAGGATAGGGTTAGGGTTAGGAATAAGGAAAGGATTAGGGTTAGGAATACAGATAGGATTAGGGTTAGGAATGAGGATAGGATTAGTGTTAGGAATACAGATAGGATTAGGGTTAGGAATGAGGATAGGATTAGGGTTAGGAATAAGGATAGGATTAGGGTTAGGAATAAGGATAGGATTAGGGTTAGGAATAAGGATAGGATTAGTGTTAGGAATACAGATAGGATTAGTGTTAGGAATGAGGATGGGATTAGGGTTAGGAATAAGGTTAGGATTAGGGTTAGGAATACAGATAGAATTAGGGTTAGCAATACAGATAGGATTAGGGTTAGGAATACAGAATGGATTAGGGTTAGTAATGAGGATAGGATTATGGTTAGGAATAAGGATAGAATTAGGGTTAGGAATACAGATAGGATTAGGGTTAGGAATACAGATAGGATTAGGGTTAGGAATACAGATAGGATTAGGGTTAGGAATACAGATAGGATTAGGGTTAGTAATGAGGATAGGATTAGGGTTAGGAATAAGGATAGGATTAGGGTTAGGAATGAGGATAGGATTAGGGTTAGGAATGAGGATAGGGTTAGGGTTAGGAATAAGGATAGGATTAGGGTTAGGAATGAGGATAGGATTAGGGTTAGGAATAAGGATAGGATTAGGGTTAGGAATGAGGATAGGATTAGGGTTAGGAATAAGGAAAGGATTAGGGTTAGGAATACAGATAGGATTAGGGTTAGGAATACAGATAGGATTAGGGTTAGGAATGAGGATAGGATTAGTGTTAGGAATACAGATAGGATTAGGGTTAGGAATGAGGATAGGATTAGGGTTAGGAATAAGGATAGGATTAGGGTTAGGAATAAGGATAGGATTAGGGTTAGGAATAAGGATAGGATTAGTATTAGGAATACAGATAGGATTAGTGTTAGGAATGAGGATAGGATTAGTGTTAGGAATACAGATAGGATTAGTGTTAGGAATACAGATAGGATTAGGGTAAGGAATGAGGATAGGATTAGGGTTTGGAATACAGATAGGATTAGGGTTAGGAATAAGGATAGGATTAGTATTAGGAATACAGATAGGATTAGGGTTAGGAATGAGGATAGGATTAGTGTTAGGAATACAGATAGGATTAGTGTTAGGAATACAGATAGGATTAGGGTAAGGAATGAGGATAGGATTAGGGTTTGGAATACAGATAGGATTAGGGTTAGTGTTAGGAATAAGGATAGGATTAGGGTTAGGAATAAGGATAGGATTCGGGTTAGGAATCAGGATAGGATTAGGGTTAGGAATACAGATAGGATTAGGGTTAGGAATACAGATAGGATTAGGGTTAGGAATAAGGATAGGATTAGGGTTAGGAATAAGGATAGGATTAGGGTTAGGAATACAGATAGGATTAGGGTTAGGAATACAGATAGGATTAGGGTTAGGAATACACATAGGATTAGGTTTATGAATACACATAGGATTAGGGTTAGGAATGAGGATAGGATTAGGGTTAGGAATGAGGATAGGATTAGTGTTAGGAATACAGATAGGATTAGGGTTAGGAATACAGATAGGATTAGGTTTAGGAATACACATAGGATTAGGGTTAGGAATGAGGATAGGATTAGGGTTAGGAATGAGGATAGGATTAGGGTTAGGAATGAGGATAGGATTAGGGTTAGGAATGAGGATAGGATTAGTGTTAGGAATGAGGATAGGATTAGTGTTAGGAATAAGGATAGGATTAGGGTTAGGAATACAGATAGGATTAGGGTTAGGAATGAGGATAGGATTAGGGTTAGGAATACAGATAGGATTAGGGTTAGGAATAAGGTTAGGATTAGGGTTAGGAATACAGATAGGATTAGGGTTAGGAATACAGATAGGATTAGTGTTAGGAATACAGTTAGGGTTAGGAATACAGTTAGGGTTAGGAAAAATGATAGAATTAGGGTTAGGAGTAAGGATAGGATTAGGAATAAGGATAGGATTAGGAATACAGATAGGGTTAGTGTTAGGAATGAGGATAGGATTAGGGTTAGGAATGAGGATAGGATTAGGGTTAGGAATAAGGATAGAATTAGGGTTAGTAATACAGATAGGATTAGGGTTAGGCATGAGGATAGGATTCGGGTTAGGAATAAGGATAGGATTAGGGTTAGGAATACAGATAGGATTAGGGTTAGGAATGAGGATAGGATTAGGGTTAGGAATAAGGATAGGATTAGGGTTAGGAATACAGATAGGATTAGGGTTAGGAATGAGGATAGGATTAGGGTTAGGAATACGGATAGGATTAGGGTTAGGAATACAGATAGGATTAGGGTTAGGAATGAGGATAGGATTAGGGTTAGGAATACGGATAGGATTAGGGTTAGGAATACAGCTAGGGTTAGGAAATAGGGTAGGATTAGGCTTAGGAATAAGGATAGGGTCAGGATTAGTGTTAGGAATACAGATAGGATTAGGGTTAGGAATACAGATAGGATTAGGGTTAGTAATGAGGATAGAATTAGGGTTAGGAATACAGATAGGATTAGGGTTAGGAATACAGATAGGATTAGGGTTAGGAATGAGGATAGGATTAGTGTTAGGAATACAGATAGGATTAGGGTTAGGAATGAGGATAGGATTAGGGTTAGGAATACAGATAGGATTAGGGTTAGTGTTAGGAATAAGGATAGGATTAGGGTTAGGAATAAGGATAGGATTAGGGTTAGGAATAAGGATAGGATTACGGTTAGGAATCAGGATAGGATTAGGGTTAGGAATACAGATAGGATTAGGGTTAGGAATAAGGATAGGATTAGGGTTAGGAATAAGGATAGGATTAGGGTTAGGAATAAGGATAGTATTAGGGTTAGGAATACAGATAGGATTAGGTTTAGGGTTAGGAATATGGATAGGAATAAGGATAGGATTAGGGTTAGGAATAAGGTTAGGATTAGGGTTAGGAATACAGATAGGATTAGGATTAGGAATAAGGATAGGATTAGGGTTAGGAATGAGGATAGGATTAGGGTTAGGAATGAGGATAGGATTAGGGTTAGGAATACAGATAGGATTAGGGTTAGGAATACAGATAGGATTAGGGTTAGGAATACAGATAGGATTAGGGTTAGGAATACAGATAGGATTAGGGTTAGGAATAAGGATAGGATTAGGGTTAGGAATACAGATAGGATTAGGGTTAGGAATGAGGATAGGATTAGGGTTAGGAATGAGGATAGGATTAGGGTTAGGAATACAGATAGGATTAGGGTTAGGAATAAGGATAGGATTAGGGTTAGGAATACAGATAGGATTAGGGTTAGTAATGAGGATAGGATTAGGGTTAGGAATAAGGATAGGATTAGGGTTAGGAATAAGTATAGGATTAGGGTTAGGAATAAGAATAGGATTAGGGTTAGGAATACAGATAGGATTAGGGTTAGGAATACAGATAGGATTAGGGTTAGGAATACAGATAGGATTAGGGTTAGGAATGAGGATAGGATTAGGGTTAGGAATACAGATAGGATTAGGGTTAGGAATACAGATAGGATTAGGGTTAGGAATAAGGATAGGATTAGGGTTAGGAAGAAGGATAGGATTAGGGTTAGGAATAAGGATAGGATTAGGGTTAGGAATAAGGATAGGATTAGGGTTAGGAATAAGGATAGGATTAAGGTTAGGAATAAGGTTAGGATTAGGGTTAGGAATACAGATAGGATTAGGGTTAGGAATAAGGATAGGATTAGGGTTAGGAATGAGGATAGGATTAGGGTTAGGAATGAGGATAGGATTAGGGTTAGGAATAAGGATAGGGTTAGGGTTAGGAATAAGGATAGGGTTAGGGTTAGGAATAAGGAAAGGATTAGGGTTAGGAATACAGATAGGATTAGGGTTAGGAATGAGGATAGGATTAGGGTTAGGAATAAGGATAGGATTAGGGTTAGGAATGAGGATAGGCTTAGGGTTAGGAATAAGGATAGGGTTAGGGTTAGGAATAAGGATAGGGTTAGGGTTAGGAATAAGGATAGGATTAGTGTTAGGAATACAGATAGGATTAGGGTTAGGAATAAGGATAGGATTAGGGTTAGGAATGAGGATAGGATTAGGGTTAGGAATAAGGAAAGGATTAGGGTTAGGAATACAGATAGGATTAGGGTTAGGAATACAGATAGGATTAGGGTTAGGAATGAGGATAGGATTAGTGTTAGGAATACAGATAGGATTAGGGTTAGGAATGAGGATAGGATTAGGGTTAGGAATAAGGATAGGATTAGGGTTAGGAATAAGGATAGGATTAGGGTTAGGAATACACATAGGATTAGGGTTAGGAATACAGATAGGATTAGGGTTAGGAATAAGGATAGGATTTAGGGTTAGGAATAAGGATAGGATTAAGGTTAGGAATAAGGTTAGGATTAGGGTTAGGAATACAGATAGGATTAGGGTTAGGAATGAGGATAGGATTAGGGTTAGGAATAAGGATAGGATTAGGGTTAGGAATAAGGATAGGATTAGGGTTAGGAATAAGGATAGGATTAGTGTTAGGAATACAGATAGGATTAGTGTTAGGAATGAGGATAGGATTAGGGTTAGGAATACAGATAGGATTAGGGTTAGGAATACAGATAGGATTAGGGTTAGGAATACAGATAGGATTAGGGTTAGGAATAAGGATAGGATTTAGGGTTAGGAATAAGGATAGGATTAAGGTTAGGAATAAGGTTAGGATTAGGGTTAGGAATACAGATAGGATTAGGGTTAGGAATGAGGATAGGATTAGGGTTAGGAATAAGGAAAGGATTAGGGTTAGGAATGAGGACAGGATTAGGGTTAGGAATACAGATAGGATTAGGGTAAGGAATGAGGATAGGATTAGGGTTTGGAATACAGATAGGATTAGGGTTAGTGTTAGGAATAAGGATAGGATTAGGGTTAGGAATAAGGATAGGATTAGGGTTAGGAATCAGGATAGGATTAGGGTTAGGAATATAGATAGGATTAGGGTTAGGAATACAGATAGGATTAGGGTTAGGAATAAGGATAGGATTAGGGTTAGGAATAAGGATAGGATTAGGGTTAGGAATTCAGATAGGATTAGGGTTAGGAATACAGATAGGATTAGGGTTAGGAATACAGATAGGATTAGGGTTAGGAATAAGGATAGGATTAGGGTTAGGAATACAGATAGGATTAGGGTTAGGAATACACATAGGATTAGGGTTAGGAATGAGGATAGGATTAGGGTTAGGAATGAGGATAGGATTAGGGTTAGGAATGAGGATAGGATTAGTGTTAGGAATACAGATAGGATTAGGGTTAGGAATACAGATAGGATTAGGTTTAGGAATACACACAGGATTAGGGTTAGGAATGAGGATAGGATTAGGGTTAGGAATGAGGATAGGATTAGGGTTAGGAATGAGGATAGGATTAGGGTTAGGAATGAGGATAGGATTAGTGTTAGGAATGAGGATAGGATTAGTGTTAGGAATACAGATAGGATTAGGGTTAGGAATACAGATAGGATTAGGGTTAGGAATGAGGATAGGATTAGGGTTAGGAATACAGATAGGATTAGGGTTTGGAATACAGATAGGATTAGTGTTAGGAATACAGTTAGGGTTAGGAATACAGTTAGGGTTAGGAAAAATGATAGAATTAGGGTTAGGAGTAAGGATAGGATTAGGAATAAGGATAGGATTAGTGTTAGGAATACAGATAGGGTTAGTGTTAGGAATGAGGATAGGATTAGGGTTAGGAATGAGGATAGGATTAGGGTTAGGAATAAGGATAGGATTAGGGTTAGTAATACAGATAGGATTAGGGTTAGGAATGAGGATAGGATTAGGGTTAGGAATAAGGATAGGGTTAGGGTTAGGAATAAGGATAGGATTAGGATTAGAAATACAGATAGGATTAGGGTTAGGAATGAGGATAGGATTAGAGTTAGGAATAAGGATAGGGTTAGGGTTAGGAATACAGATAGGATTAGGGTTAGGAATACAGATAGGATTAGGGTTAGGAATAAGGATAGGATTAGGGTTAGGAATACAGATAGGATTAGGGTTAGGAATACAGATAGGATTAGGGTTAGGAATAAGGATAGGATTAGGGTTAGGAATGAGGATAGGGTTAGGAATACAGATAGGATTAGGGTTAGGAATACAGATAGGATTAGGGTTAGTAATGAGGATAGGATTAGGGTTAGGAATAAGGATAGGGTTAGGGTTAGGAATAAGGATAGGGTTAGGGTTAGGAATAAGGATAGGGTTAGGGTTAGGAATAAGGATAGGGTTAGGGTTAGGAATAAGGATAGGATTAGGGTTAGGAATGAGGATAGGATTAGGGTTAGGAATAAGGATAGGGTTAGGGTTAGGAATAAGGATAGGGTTAGGGTTAGGAATAAGGATAGGGTTAGGGTTAGGAATGAGGATAGGATTAGGGTTAGGAATGAGGATAGGATTAGGGTTAGGAATGAGGATAGGATTAGGGTTAGGAATAAGGATAGGGTTAGGGTTAGGAATAAGGATAGGGTTAGGGTTAGGAATAAGGAAAGGATTAGGGTTAGGAATACAGATAGGATTAGGGTTAGGAATACAGATAGGATTAGGGTTAGGAATGAGGATAGGATTAGTGTTAGTAATACAGATAGGATTAGGGTTAGGAATGAGGATAGGATTAGGGGTTAGGAATAAGGATAGGATTAGGGTTAGGAATAAGGATAGGATTAGTGTTAGGAATACAGATAGGATTAGTGTTAGGAATGAGGATAGGATTAGGGTTTGGAATGAGGACAGGATTAGGGGTTAGGAATACAGATAGGATTAGGGTTAGGAATACAGATAGGATTAGGGTTAGGAATACAGATAGGATTAGGGTTAGGAATGAGGATGGGATTAGGGTTAGGAATAAGGTTAGGATTAGGGTTAGGAATACAGATAGGATTAGGGTTAGGAATACAGAATGGATTAGGGTTAGTAATGAGGATAGGATTAGGGTTAGGAATAAGGATATAATTAGGGTTAGGAATACAGATAGGATTAGGGTTAGGAATACAGATAGGATTAGGGTTAGTAATGAGGATAGGATTAGGGTTAGGAATACAGATAGGATTAGGGTTAGGAATAAGGATAGGATTAGGGTTAGGAATACAGA